>JANIJG010013871.1:0-43601 GCA_024611175.1 Megaceryle torquata
GAGTTTGTGGACCTGGGCAATGTCTCAGCGTTGAGAACATTCAGAGTTCTCCGAGCTTTGAAAACAATATCAGTCATTCCAGGTGAGAGCTAGGTTAAACACTGAGGCTGACTTTTGTTCTACAAAGGCTATACTCACGTTTTTAAAGCCTAAGCCTTGTCTGATACACATTGTTAACAAAATAAAAAAGCAGGAATCAAGACATATAATTTCATTTAAATTGATTCTTGCTTTTCTTATATTGGTTGTATTTTCTTTTTTAAAAATCAGCCTTTGAGTTTAACAAAATCTTGCATGAGATATTTGCAGTAAACAGCCTATGTTATTTGCATCTTATGACATCAAGCTTTTCTTTACATGTTTTAAATATGTTTACTTTAAGCTTTCATACTGATGCAAATCTTATCATCTATTGCAGGCACTTGATATAGAAACTTAATTCAGTTTTAAGTCATGTATAAAAAATTAAACTCTAAAGGATAGCATGGGCCATGCATGGGGTATATTTTTAAAGATGTCTTTCTTCTCCAAACCATCACCCCTCTTATATTGTAAGAAGATTATTATGATATCATTCAAATATGCACATAAAATGTCTTTATAATGTGTGTACTAATGCAGAATACTTTTTTCAAAAAGGTTCATATAAGAAAGGTTTGGGCAAGAAGCATCAGCAAAAGCAAGCGATGCTTTTCTATGTAGGGTTGAGATATAGCATGAATAATAAAATCACTTGTGGCATAAACAGTGCATTTGGTATTATCTACTTTTTATTTCTGTATACTGTGAAATAAGCACACACTTCCAGCTTTTCATTCATCTTCACAAGTAATGAGGCTTTTCATGAAAATTACTGTATCACAAATATTAGACTCATTTAGTTGTCATTTTGCATGAAATCTTATCTTGTCAGGAAAAATCACATTATTTTTTGTGTGTGTTTAGTATCTGTTTAACATCATAATAAAAATCTTTTCTCTTTGCAGGCTTGAAGACTATCGTGGGAGCCCTAATTCAGTCTGTGAAGAAGCTCTCGGATGTGATGATCCTGACTGTGTTTTGTCTGAGTGTATTTGCACTAATAGGGCTGCAGCTGTTCATGGGCAACTTGAGGAATAAATGCCTGCAGTGGCCTCCAGACAATTCTACTTTTGAAACAACTATTATTTCCTACTTTAATAGCTCTATAGGTGAAAATGGTACTTTTATTAATACTACAATGACAACATTTAACTGGGATGAGTACATCGAAGACAGAAGTAAGAGTTAATTATATCATCTACTGCATTGATTTTCTGGAAATGTTTTAAACAGATACAAAAGGACCGATATTTTTCTATCGCATTTAAAACAGTGTAATCTGGCCAAGAGATGTAAAAGCATCCATTTTGTGTACTATATAAAGAACAGTCATAATGTAGTTCAACATTCCATTTATTGTACTGGGTACCAAAATATCTTTTTACTGAATATCACTTCTAGAGTAAATGTGCATTACAGTGACACCCCTAGTATGATATCAGAAATCGTATAACTACAGTAATGCAAGATAATGCCCAACATCATAACCCCACATTTGAACATCAGTTAGCTCATGAATCCTGACCAAGCATGTAAATGCAGCTGTGTTGTTTCTTCTGGAACTTGGTGAGAGTCTCTGCACCACACTCCCTTGCACAGCACAGACATGCCTAGCAAAATAAGAACTAGATTCCATATTATATACCTTGTAATTTGTTTCTTATCTGTGGAAAATCAAGAAACTAGCATTTTGGTCTCCTTTGTGCCTCATAATACAGTATATTCACCATTTTAAGTAGTTAATGTCACTGCTGTGTTAATAAAAATTATTTTAAACTGCAGATAGAACAATTTTGAACATATCTAGAACAGACTGCTATTGTATCTTTTGTAATGGTAAAGAGTTTCAGTCCCTCTTATTTCTTTTAATGTATTTAGGGTTTTAACTTCGTAATTAGGCATAATCCTAGGGTTTTTTTCAAGTCTGTATAAATATTGTTAACTGATGCCTGTATCACTGAAAGTTAGGAAGCTTCAGTTTAACAGCTTTTGGATTCAAGTCTCATTGCCATTTAATCTTTTAATATACTTATCATCTTAATATGGTTGTAGTATCATAAAAATGTCATATTGGAGAAGATTTTGGATGATAACCTATTTTTAAAAACATCTGAAAAACAGACTCCGTTCCATTCCTCCTTAGCTGCTTCTAGTACTACATGACACAAATTGAAAGTTTTTTCTAAACATCTGACCTAAATTTTTCTAATTTCAGATTGAATATATTACTACTTAGCCTGTGGATTTAGAAATAGGATAATAATGGACTACTTTATATTAGTCTTTATGATATTTTAAAACTGTTACCTTCTTTATTGCTGGTCTTTTCTAAACTAAGCAATCCTATTTTCTGGTTTGCATTTTCTATACCTATTTTCATATTTTCTTGCTTTTTTGGACTCTTATCAACTCTTTTTGGATTTTGTGTTCTTTTCTCTTTGGGTTTTTTGGGTTTCTTTGGGGGTTTGTTTGTTTGGGTTTTTTTAATGAGATGCTCAAATCTGATACTCCTGTAATAAGGGTGCAAATTAGAAGTAGTTACCTCGTGCCATACATGCAACATTCCTATTAACACATCTCAAAACTTCTTCATTTTTTATATCAGTACCGCGTTGCTGATTCACAGTCAATATGCAGTTTGTGACGAGTCACTGCATGTTTTTGTACAGCAGTGGCTGTGGCCAGATCCTGTCTATTTTGCATTAATGTATTTGATTTTGCCTTGTCAACTGTAGCATTTTCCACTTGTCTCTGTTGAAATAAATCCAATTGCTTTTGGACCAGCTTGTCAGCTGGTAAAGGTCATTCTAATTTTCAATCATCTCTCCTAACGATGGATTTCACATACAAGAATACTTGATGCATTTTTTCTCTTATTTCATGTCTTGAGTTGGTAATGAAACTTGTTATGAAAACTGTGTATAGCACAGATCCCTGGAGGATCTTCAGAAAGATGCCCTTATGAATTGACATTGGACCACTGGCAACTGCTCTCTGAGTCTTTTTTCAAGCCAAAACATATCTCCTTTATTTGCTTATGAAAGTGTCATGTAGGACTTGTGCCCATGACCGTTGTCTTGTTATTAAGTTGACAGGAGACAGGAATAGTTCTATATATGTCATATTTTTCTTTATAAACTCATATTGACCAGTTTTAATACTCTATAATTTTCATCTTTGTATTGAAAAAATTATTATTTCAATGTTTTACAAACTATTGGGCTGAGAATTGAGCTGACTGGATGGTTTAACTGGGTCCTCTGCTTACCAGAGGAGGGGCTGTGATACATAAGAATGTCAGTGAGGCCCACAGACAATTTTAAAAAGCCAGCTTGGAGCTTATCTGCATCTTTATACTTTTTAAGCTTTCTAAGTAGTTAGATCTCTCATGGGGCATGAATATGTGAGCACTGAAATGTCTGAAAATCCACTGTTTTCTTACATGATATATATGAATACGTTACAAAGGCATAAATTATGCACTTAATCTCTCTCAGATTTTATGCTGTCTCTGTTGTATACCAGTGGTGACAATGCAGTCAATAGGAATTGGTTGCAATTCCCTGCTTGTCTCTTTAGCGTTAGACCTCAGTTAGTTCATGCCAGCTAAGCCTGTCCATTCCAGCTGGCAGTGAATCTCAAGGAACCATATGCTTCCTGAGAACAGCCAGAATGTACCTAATTTTGGCAACTTTAGCTTAATATGCCACCTGACCCAAAAATCTCCACTAGATTCCCATTTTACCATAAGAATCCCAAACTAGGAATTAATGACAAATTAGTTTCCCATTCTGCCTTAAAGCAGAACAAGGAAAAAAAAAAAAAGAAAAAAAAAGAATATACTGGAGGCTTTTAATACTTCCATGTCTTTAAATTATGTTTTACCTCATTTTAATAGTTAGCCTTTTAACAAAATACATATAGATACTTTAAGTACATTCCTCTGCTATTGAATTTTGTGTTGTAAGTCTTTGTAATGTATAATAAAAGCTTAGCTTTTCCCTCAGCTGCTCAACTCGAGATCCAGTTAGACATTTCTTGAGCATGTTGTGTTATGTTTTTGTGCTGCAAAAAATTTCAGTACTTTTCTGAGTAATATTTGGATAATGTATGTATGATATTTTGTATGTAATGAATAATTATAAATTAATAATACTAAATGGTATATATCAAAATGCATGAGCAAAGGCAGGGAATTACCCTCATCCTTTGTCTTGTTTTCCTGGTATTTGTCGACTCACATGATGACATACAATTTACTATTTGACCTTTTATATCTTATTCATTTGGGTAGGTTTAGCTATACAACTAGCTTTCCATTTTCTAAAGAAAGGCCAACTTAAAGACTCTATAGAAAGTAATTTTCCTGTCAAAACAGTATTTTCCATACTTTTTTTTATTCCTAATTATTGTATATTGCAGTTAAGCCGTTTGTTAGCTCTGATTATTTCTTTAAAGTGTAAAAAATCTGTATCATTGCTCAGTTTATATTAGGTATAAATAATGTCTTTCTCATCACATCTTTTCTTTTTTTTTTAAAAAAAACCAACAAACCAAACAAACCCAAACCAGGCCATTTCTACTTCTTGGAAGGACAAAATGATGCTCTGCTGTGTGGCAATAGCTCAGATGCAGGGTAAGAAAGCAGTCATCATTTTTCATTATGCATCAAGAAAAAAAATTAGCTACTTAGAATAGCACAGGTGGTCAACTTTAGTATCAACTGTACCATAGAGCTGCAATACCTATGTTTTGAAATTGAAGCTATACCTAAATATAACCATTTATGTGATTTTACACAGGCACTTTCATCAGCATCTCAGGCTAATGTTGTAAAGGTAACCACATGAATGCTATGTGCATAAATGTTGCTGCCAGCTTGCTGACAACCGTTTATCATCAGCCACGTTAGTTGACATTCTCTTGTCCTGATGAAGATGTGTTGATATGATAAATTGTGGGGAAGGGTAGATTACCATTAGTTATATTATTAAAGCATTGAAATATCATTAGGAAATGAAATTAAAAGTTGAAAACCAATAGTATATATATTTTGTAATCTTAGGTATGTAGAATAAAATTTTACTTGTTCATAATTTCATTGGCAGCTAGTACTCCTGAACAATTTTGTGATTTACTATAGCATATCGTAATTTAGAGTAGTTGTTAAAAATAGCATTTCCTCTTCTTTTGTAGTCAATGTCCAGAAGGATATATATGTGTGAAAGCTGGTAGAAACCCCAACTATGGCTACACAAGTTTTGATACATTCAGTTGGGCATTCTTGTCACTGTTTCGATTGATGACTCAGGACTTTTGGGAGAATCTTTACCAGCTGGTGAGGACTTACTAAAATAAACAGCACCATCACCAATACCATTACTACATAGTAATTGCATAGTTATTTTCATTCACATGTCCCTAAGGCCTTTTGGACAGAAACCATCTTTTATTTCATATATGTAAGCTGTCTAAAACACGAGGGCCCTTGTTCATGTTTTAGGTTCCAATGTGCTGCTCAAAAATGTAAAAAGAAATAGCTGCTATTTTATGGAGGTGGTTAAGCATTATTGTTTCTTTTCACAATGAGTAAATGAGCTTAAGATGTTAAAGCTTCTTACCCAAACATGTTGTAAATAGATGTTAGTTAAATTGATTCACAGTCTAGTACAAATATGTTGTCTTTGAAAAGGTTACATCTTGTCCCTGAACTACACATATCCTTAACCTGAAAGATAGTGATGTTGTGCAGCATGACATTCTGTATACTACACTGTCTTTGTGGTATTGTAGTTTGGGACTGATGAGACAAGAAGGTAAGATGCTGGTTAGTGGCCCCACTACTGTTAGTTTTAAAGGCTAAAATATAGATGTATAGTGGGGCAGAAACTGCTACAACAAATTCTCATTGGTAGAAGTTAGGAAGTATTCAAGCTCCATAATCTTATTTACCTCGACCATAGTAGACACAAAACTTGCATTTTTGCACATGTAACCAGGATATAATACTACTTGTATATAGAAAACATAACTAAATAATCTTGTGCTAACACAAAGCAATCTTATCATGCATTTCTTGATTATAACACGGATGATATCATATTATGTAACAGTATTTAAAAATCTGCTAAAAATGTGCATTATCTCTTTTTCTCCAGACACTGCGTGCTGCTGGGAAGACATACATGATATTTTTCGTTTTGGTCATTTTCCTGGGTTCTTTCTACCTGATTAATTTGATCTTGGCTGTGGTTGCCATGGCCTATGAAGAACAGAATCAAGCAACCATGGAAGAAGCAGAACAGAAAGAAGCAGAATTTCAGCAAATGCTGGAACAACTGAAAAAGCAACAGGAAGAAGCTCAGGTATCCCTGTAAAGTAAAATCCTTATTCCACTCATGATTGTGATTGGATGCTTTATGTCCGCATATGAGAATAATTTTATTCCCCTACTCCTACCAATATATTGCCTTCAGTCTCACAAATTCCTTTCTTTTGCAAACAATCTTTAACATTTTCCATTGCTCTGTTTCTGAGGGTTTGAGTGAACCTGTTAATTTGTGACAAAAATGATAACCAATAGCTAAAATATGGAATTTTCAAACTGAAGATGGGAATAAACTTTTTTACTGAGCACTTGAAAAAGTTGCCCAGAATGCTTGTGGAATCATCATCCCTGGAGATAATAAAAAGCCATCTGGACATGGTCCTGGGCAACCTACTTCAGCTCACCCTGTCTGTGCTGGGCAGTTGGACATAATGACCTCCAGAAGTTCCTTTCCAACCTTAACCATTCTGTGATTCTGTGAAATGGAGATGGCAGTGTTGAGGAAAAAGAAACAACACAGGAATTCTGCTTATTTAAGTAACAGAAGCAAAACTATTGTAGGTGCTGTGGGAGAAATATTTTGCTTCAGCAACATTTGGCTTTTTCTACTTCTTCCCCAGCTCTCCCAGCATAAAGCCATAGTGTTCTAGTTTTAAAGAAAACTGAAAAAAAATGTAGAAACTGGAGAAAAGGCTTCCGTGGCATGATTACATTCTGCTTTGTAATTTCTTTTAACTTTTTTTTTAACTTTTCAAAGACTATGAATTCTTTAATAATATAATTGATAATATCTTTTTGGCATGTGGCCACATAGAGCAGAAGTTGAACTATGTCTTCTTTGTAAGCACGTGACCAAGAGTCAGCAATAGGGTTTTTTTGTTAGTTTGGTTAGTTGGTATATGGTTTGGGCTTTTTACCATGTGTTAAAAAATGTTAGTCAAATGCTCCACAAATGTTTGAAATGTCAACAGATCTCTAATAGCCTGCAGTTCAACTCAAATCTCTGGTTATGATTTGCAAAACTGAGATAAAAACATTACACCAGATCTTTAACAGACTAGAGAGTATTCAAAATCCAGCATAATGGTGTAAGAGAGTGTTGCTTCCTGATAACAGGGATTTTTCCTGTTGTTTGGTCCTGGATTAATTACTTTTACATAGTATTTCAGGTGAAAAATTCATTGCAACATATTGCTCCAGTCTAAAATAGATGCTCGTTAACTTGGTTCTCTGACAGCACAGTTTTCCCTTAGGCTGCTCTAACTCCTTGTTTATGGAGCAGTGGCAAATTATGGTTCCTGTGGTATTTCACAGATTATATTTATTATATGCTGGGTTCATTGAGGTGGGATTATTGTTTTTATTTAAAAATACTTCTCTTTTAAGAATGGCAATAAATTTAAAATAATGATTGGTGTGTGTTTGTATAAGTGTTGTAAATTGCATATGTGCTTGTGCCTATAGGCAGCAGCAGCAGCTGCAGCAGCTGACTCGAGAGATTATAGTGGAGTAGGTGGAATAGGTGGATTCTCCGAAAGTTCTTCTGAGGCATCAAAGCTGAGCTCAAAGAGTGCTAAAGAGAGGAGGAATAGAAGAAAGAAAAAAAAGCAAAAAGAACAAACTGAAGGCGAGGAGAAGGATGGGGAAGAATTTCACAAATCTGAATCAGAGGACAGCATCAAAAGGAAAGGTTTCCGATTTTCCATTGAGGGGAATAGACTGACATACGAAAAGAGATTCTCTTCCCCACACCAGGTACCATAGTATTATTACCTCTTAAAAACCTTTGTTGTCTACTCGTCATATAAACATAAACCTGTAAAGTGCAATCATTGCAAAAGATACCACAGATTCTTTAATGTTTTAAGTCAAAGAATGACCAAGTTAATGCTTGCAGCTAAAGATGAAGCTGTAAGAATGTGAGAGATTTTGGTTATTTCTGAATTTATATGTGAAAAAAATCAAAATAAGGTTTATTAATTAAGATTAGTTGTAGTTCAAGTTTCTTAATGAAAATGTACCTATCTCCCAAACAAGATGGATGTATTCAGCATGATCAGTGGCTTTAAAATTTTGTGCACACATAGAAAGGAAGCTCATGTTTTAAATGAGAAAAGTACTAAAATTTGGGATGCAAAAAACACAGCAGAAATTGCATAAATGTTCATGTGAAATCTGACAAATTATTTGATGTGAGACCATTAATTATGTTATCTTAAAGAAGGTGGAAATATGTGTGGCAATGTGTCCTTGCATGTGTTCTCTGACATTGAATCACCAGTGACTCAGAGTGACATTTGCATCTCCTATCCAGACATTGATTTCTTTTGATAGTTTTGTTACGTTATCCCTTCTACAGTTTTCAGAGCTCCTTTTCATTTGCTCACCTCTGACTCTTCCCTCAGCACTTCAAGGTGAGATCTCACATCCATTCTGTCCTTTGTCTGCCCCTTTGTGTGCCTCAATATGCTTCTTCCTTTTATCCCCACCTTCTTGATTCTCCCTGGTCTTTATCACTTACCTTCTCCCTCTTTTTAGTCACTATTATTAAACTCATTCCTTCCTTTTTAACCTTCTTCTATTACTTTCTCTGGAAAGCCTTCTTCACCTCTAAATAGAACATGAGCATTCATATTCTCTTCATGTATCACTTCCTCCAGCTCCCATTCTCAAAGAAGCTCAGACCTCTTAATCCAGTATTTTCTTATTAAGGACTGTGGTGGTAATATAATGTTTCTAGCTTCCTATATCTGCCAAGTTAACTCCTCCTTCCACTTACATCCTAACATACTTCCTTTTTAACAATACTGCATCCTTCCATCCCCTGACCCTCCCCACCCGCCCCCTTGGTCTGCCACCATTTTATGTTGTTAACTGTCATTGCTGAATTAGTTCATGATTCATTTTGTTCCTTATAGAAATTTTCACACCTATATCCATTGACTTCAACTTCACGTTGAAGACTCATCTGATCCTTTAGGTGCATATTCTTGCTTGTGTCTTCATTCAAACTGCAGCCTTATTCAGCTGCAGCTCAATTCACCTACCTTGTGAGAAATTAAGCATTCCTCATACAAATTCCTTTTCTTACCTTTTCATCTCCAAGTTCATTTACAGCTGTTCACTATGACAATATAGCAATCCCCTTCCCTCTGGTTTTCAAACCCAACTTCCTTTTCACTCTGGGTTCTAGGCACTAAACAGAAATTCCACTCACCTGTTTTTAATACCCTTTTCTTACTCAAAACTCAGGTTTATATCACATCTTTGACATTTTACTTGACATTTCACTTGCCTTCAATGTAACTGACCATTATGTTCTTCTTGAAAACTTATGCTTCCTAACATTCATAATTTCGTCTCCTCTAAATTCTCCTGGTTTAGTTTTTTTTTATAAAATCTTTTTCCCCTTTTTCAATTTTTTTATGTTTTTTTCAAAAGCCTTTTTTTTTTTTTTTTTTTCCCTTTTTTTTTTTTTTTTTTTTTTTTTTTTTTTTTTTTTTAAAACTCTACTCTGGACCCACAATTGTGAATCATTTTTAACTTGGACCTCTTTCCATGTTCCAATTACTGCTGTATTCATCAAGAATGTTGTTGCAAAGAGTACTAACCTATCTCATTGCTTTTACCTAATCTACTAGTAAACATATCTAATCTATTTTTTAATACCATTAAACATACTGTACCTAAAGTTACTCCCAACCCACCTTGTCTACTTACAGTAAACAAGTCCCAGCTTTGACTGACCCATGCCAGCATCCATAACCTCCTGTTAAATTTTCAAACTAGTTTCTTTGAGCTTTTTCTGGTGTGCTGCCCTTCATGCTTGGAAGAAGCTCCCATGAGTTTCCACAGAACACTTCATTGCTTTCCTCAAATCCCTCTTTAAAACTCTCTTTTACCATGCTGCCTACAGAAAGCTTGACAGGGAAGTGACTTCAGGTGAGCTAAGACCACTGTTTATCATATTCATCAATTTTGCCTCCTTGTATTCCCTCTCTTTTTGTATCCATCTGTTGTGTTACACCTAGATGAGAAGTTCCTTGCAGAGTGCCTTTTTGTTCTGCATTTTGCAGTACCTAGAACAGTGGGGCTAAGGTCCATAAAGATAAGTTGCAGAAAAGAAACAAAGACACTGCTTTGTGATGTATCATCTCTGCTGTTCACAGAGGACTTGGGTGAAATCAGGCGCTAGTGCTAATCAATCAAGTCAAGAGAATCACTGATATGAATTAAAGTTAATTCATATATATATATATAATTATTTGCAAGATTAGAGCATTATTTTGACTCTGATCCTGAGAAGATCCTCTCATAGCAGAATATTTATTCACATGAGTAAACCAATGAAGATGAGTGAGACTGTTCATACAAAATTACAGTTATATCTTTGCATATTCAGAATAGCTAAGACTTTAAAAAAGAAATAAAAGCCTCATTGTGGCCTACTTAACTCGTAACTGAAAAAATATGTGTGTTATTTAAATTAGGCAATATTTGGGAGCTACCTCTGCAGACTGAGTCACAAGAAATTTGCCTAAAATTTTATTTACTCAGCCTGTCAGACTAATGCCAACCTGGGGTAAATAGTGTCAAGATGTGCTTACTCAGTTTATAATGGTTATAAAACAGGCAGAATGGCAGAGGAAACAATTCTGTCAAGCAGTTTCTTTTACTCTAATTAAATAAATTAATTTCATATATCCAAAGTAGTAAAATAACTAGTCTTTGTCTGTCACTTACGTGCTCTTTGTTTACTACCCAAAAGGGGTTGTACTGGGGGGGCCGTACTAGTTCATTTCTTTGTAGATGACCTTACCCTTTAAGACATATTATATTAACACTGTGTTTTTTTCCTCTGTATGAAAACATTATATTTTAAAGGATTTTCATCTGATAATCATTGGTTTTTCTTTGCCTGCAGTCTTTGCTGAGCATTCGAGGCTCCCTGTTTTCCCCAAGGCGCAACAGCAGAACAAGTCTTTTCAGCTTCAGAGGTCGAGCAAAGGATGTAGGATCAGAAAATGACTTTGCTGATGATGAGCACAGCACTTTTGAAGACAATGAGAGCAGAAGAGATTCTCTCTTTGTTCCTCATAGACATGGTGAACGGCGCAACAGTAACATTAGTCAGGCCAGTAGGTCATCCAGAACAGTACCTCCACTTCCAGCTAATGGGAAGATGCACAGCACTGTGGATTGCAATGGAGTAGTTTCTTTAGTCGGTGGGCCACCAGCTTTGACGTCACCTACTGGACAGCTTCTGCCAGAGGTGATGATTGATAAAGCAGCCACTGCTAGCAATGTAAGGAAGTCTGCAATAGCTCAGGCATTATGTTCACTCCCTGTATGATAAACTACCGTTTCTACAAAATTTTGTCACTTGAGAATGATTCCCTTTCTGGTCAAGCTGTGAATACTCCTTTCATATCCAGTTATAAGCTAAAGCAGAAACTGAAACTGTCTAGCTTTCACTAACTAAATATGTGAAAATGCATGCTAATTTACTGGGAGTTAACAGAATAGCATAGTAAACCATTGAATAAATGTAGTATGTGTAGTCTTACACCCACTGACTCATGATACTAACTGAAGACTCTATCTGGAAGGTTATGTATTTGTTTATCAGGATATCAAAATGGAAAAAAAAAATTAATTATTTTATTCATTAAATGAGTATTTAACTTCCCGCTGACCATATATGAAACTTCTCAGGTGACACTGATAGTATAACTTACATCTAATAGTGTTCCTGTAACATAGTTAATTTTTCTAGTTATTTTTTGGAGACGTCAACATTAATACATATTTTTTCTTTTATTTTGTTTGAAAGCACAGTAGGAAATTGATAATTCATTCCAAGTTAAGAGTTATCTTAAGAAATTACACTTAATCTTTGTGCTTTTAGTGCTGGTTGTGTGGGCTTTGCATTTTCATGTTTAGAAAATTACTTCATTAACTAATTATATATTTACAGCAGATCTTATTGATAAGCATTGTGGAACTTTTTATAGTCTGTAAATTTCTTGTAGTCTAAAAATCTGTTGTAATATCTCAGCCCTGTTTCAGCAAAATACTTGAAAATGTGTTCTTGAAAAACTTGAAAATGCACAAGAGCAATCCTAGCGGTGTATTTGACTGTTATATACACAGTTAGAGATGCATTAGTCTGCTGCAAACCCATGACATAATTGTAGTATGGCACAGGACAGCAGTGTGTTTTATATCATTATACTTCTGTAATAATTTACAGTGTTATTAAATGAACAATCAATAGGCTATTTTATCAGTGTTTTATTTTCAGGGCACTACTACAGAAACTGACTTAAGAAAGAGACGGTCTAGTTCTTATCATGTTCCTATGGACTACCTAACAGATCCAAGTGCAAGGCAAAGAGCAATGAGTATTGCCAGCATGCTTACAAATACAATGGAAGGTATGTAACACAGAAATTTTGTATGATAATGCCATAAAGTGCTATTAAATATACAAGACATTAAGTAGTAGTGGTGTTTTAAGACAGCTATTTCAGCCTAAAGGGTACAAGCAAGATGAGATTTGTATATAGAGGTAGTACTGTTTTTCTAAGATCAACTGATATATTTGGAAAAGCAGTCAAGCTTTCAATACACCAGTGAGTTTGGAGTGGAAGCATCAAACTTCCAAGTTAATTGCAAGCAGAAAGCAATTGATCAATGTAGTGTTTCTTTAGAGAAATTGTTTTAGGGTAAAAGCTATTTTTAGATTACTGAAATGGCTCTGCTTCTTGCAGTAGATCAATCCTCTTCTACCAATTCAACAGACATGCAGTTTCTCAAAGGAAGGATCATGTTATTCTCAATCATAGAATTCAGCAACCACTTGTAAAAAAGGGCAAAACATTACTTTGAGGCTTGCATGACTATGCTCAAAATAGCATATAGGAAGGTAATAATGAGCAGTTTTGCATATGTGGACCATAATACTATCTAAATAGTTGTTTAACTTAAGGTTTCTTCTAAATGTTTATCTAAACAGGAAATTTTAAATATTTTATTCATTCTATGTATAGGATCATAAAATCATAGAATGGTTTGGGTTGGAAGGGACCTTAAAGATCATCTAGTTCTAACCCCCTCTGCCATAGGCAGGGACACCTTCCACTACATCAGGTTGATCAAAGCCTTATCCAGGCTAATCTTGAACTCTTCCAGGGAGGAGGCATCCACAGCCTCTCAGGACAACCTGTTCTAATGTCTCACCAATCTCACAGTAAAGAATTTCTTCCTGCTTTCAGTTTGAAACTGTTACCCCTTGTCCTATCACTACAGTCGCTGATAAAAAGTCCCTCCCCATCTTTCATGTTGGCCTCCTTTAACTTCTGGAAGGCTGCTGTAAGGACTCCTTTGAGCCTTCTCTTCTCAAGGATGGAAAAACACCAACTCTCTCAGCCTGTCCTCATAGAGGAGGTGCTCCAGCTTCCTGATATCTTTGTGGCCCTGCTCTGAACCTACTCTAACAGGTCCATGTCTGTATTATGCTGGGGACCCTAGAGCTGAATGCAGTACTCTTCTTTTGATGCAGCCCAGTATGAGACTGGCTTTCTGGACTGCAAGTGCACATTGCTGGCCCATGCTTTGCTTCTCCTCAACCAATACTCCCAAGTTCTTTTCCTCAGGGCTGCTCTCAATCCACTCATTGCCCAGCTTGTATGCCAGAATTCTAAGACAAATGTCTACTTTGTATCCTATGTAGCATTGCTTGTGAATGGTTATTCTATCTATTGAATATTTAGTATTCGTTTTACATCAAAATTAATACATAGTGAGACAGATTTTTTTTAAATGTAATTTTTTTTTGACTGACAGTACCTCAAGAAAATGCCCAGGTGATACTGGAACTGAGAAATATGTTTAAAATACTATTTTTATTTTTTCTTTCTAGAACTGGAAGAATCCAGACAGAAATGCCCACCATGCTGGTATAAATTTGCTAACACTTGCTTGATTTGGGACTGCTGTACTCCCTGGCTGAAAGTCAAGCATATTGTAAATTTGATTGTGATGGACCCATTTGTTGATCTGGCCATTACGATCTGCATTGTCCTAAATACCCTGTTCATGGCCATGGAGCACTACCCAATGACAGAACAGTTTAGTGGTGTGCTTTCAGTAGGAAACCTTGTAAGTCTGTCTTTCATGATGTGCCATGTATGTGAAATGCATTATTCTTGAATAATTCTTCTGTGACCTATGTATATATGTTTAAAAGAAAAGGTTCATTAGATATTTATAGGCTTGAGGTGGTTCAAGTTCAATTTAAGCTGTACTGAATTCCCCTTTGTTGACATTTGTTGATTTTGCCACTCTTTATTTTATGGAGCAAAAGATGGTAAGATTTATTGAATCAGCATGCATTTTGATTTTTAAAACCCTCAGCTTTCTGTCATTAAAGTTGGTTAAAGGATTATATCTAGTATATTTTCTTGAATGGATACTTGCAAATGATAAGCACTTTCAGCTCGATTTTCACATCTGTTCCACCCCTCACTAGTACCTCCTAAGGTCCTGGGTGTTGAGGGATTTGTAGAGCGGAAAGAGACAGTAAATATAGATATTCTGGTGAAATGACGTTACAGTGCCTTCCACGGATCATACTGAAGAACTTTCACTATGTATTTTTTTTTCTTAATTGTCCCTCTCATAATCTTGTATTTATCCCTAGAAGCAAAAAGGTATCCAAAGATGAGACCTAAGGAGATAAAACTGAGCATTAAAATCAGAAGAGATTGTGTGCATTGGTATTTATATATGCTTATGAGCAGGCTAGATAAAAAACTGTATTTTTCCCATATACATCTTTTTCTTTGGAAACCAAACATTGTGATGCATATGTAAGCTTCACACCTGAATTTAATTTCTAATGCCAATGTATGGCAATATAGATAAGCTATTCAGATTTACTATGGATTGCTTGCTGGAGACGTAATTTACCAAAAGTTGGTACCATTATTTTTATTTGTTTAAATATTGTCTCTATTGGAATAAGAAACTCTATTTTCCTTGCAGGTGTTTACTGGAATATTCACAGCAGAAATGTTTCTCAAGATAATTGCCATGGATCCTTATTATTATTTTCAAGAAGGCTGGAATATTTTTGATGGTTTTATTGTTAGTCTTAGTTTGATGGAGCTTGGCCTTGCAAATGTAGAAGGATTATCTGTCCTTCGATCATTCCGATTGGTAAATATACTAAGAAAAATATGTTTCTATGTTACAGTTTTGCATTTGTGAATATATGTTTATTTTTCATGTGTACATTATATATCTGAGAGAAGATCTTTTCCTAAGATTTTAGGAAATACTAAATTGCGTACCCACTAGATGGCATGTATCTGTTATGTCAGCTTTGTTTTACTTAGTATTTTAGTAATGTCTTTCTTCTTCAAGACATTGTCAACATCAATTCTGTTCTTGCAGTGAGTGTGCTTTATGGATTAACTCATTTTAATAGTAGTTTATTTTAGAGTCTTTTTCTCCCTAGATAAAAGAATGAAAAATGCAAGAGCCACAGGCCCTCACTACCTGTGACTGAAGATTAGTAAATTGTCTAGTAAATAACAGATTAGTTAATATAAGTGTATTGATGGGTTTTAGCTGATAGACTTCCGTTACCATTTTGCTTACATGGTTAGTTTTAAAAGCGAGTAGTGTTAAGATTCTTCTTTGGATATGTATTTTTCATCACTATGAGCCTTGTCCTTATCATCCTCTGTAAGGGTCCATCCACTGTCCTAAAGCTATTCTGTTTGGAAGTCGCTACAGTATTTCTCTGTTACTAGATATGAACAGGAACTTGAAAAACCTTGGTCTTGCTGAAGACCAGGCTAGGATGCAAGCTGATGTTCAAATATCCTACACAGTAAGAAACATGAAGCTAGAGTCTAGCTTCATCTAGCTGAACTTCTGCCTTTAATAAAGCAAAGCATATTTAACTTTAAAAGTTAAATAAACCCCCTTAAAAAAAATAAATAAAATTCAAATTCCTCCATTTGCTGGTTATCTGTACAGCATTGAATTGCTTTTTACCTAAAGTCTAGTATTTGTATGGATTGATTTCTCCCTCAGTAATAGAATTTTCTTTTGACTTTGCATCTATATATTTTATTTATGCCTCATCTCATGAAATAATATTTAGATTTAGATTACTTTGTATTCTTCTCTTTCAATTGTCTGAACACTTGCTGAATTTTTCAAAATAATTTCATTTTTGTCTGTTTCAAGTTGTACTTTAACATAACACTTTCCTTTGTTTCTCTCAATGTTGTACAACACACTTTGTAAGACAAATAATGCTTATTTTAAATTATAGAAAATATATTGTTAAAGATAGTCGTGAGTAATTGTTTGCATGCGATTAACAACTATCTTGTTTCTTTTTCTAGCAAAAACATTTCCATCTCTCTGCCAGTTAAGATGAAAGAGATCTGGAAGTGTCTATACACTTAAAACCCAGTTAAACTATTCACATTTCCTAAGTGCATGTTTATTTTTAGTAATACTCTGTTTGAGTTAAGTAAAGGAGAAAGACTGTTTTGTCCAACTTGTCCAACAAGTACATCTTTTTATAGAGATCTAAAGTCACTAAAAGAGGCAAAGTCTGAATTGGGGACTTTGTGATAATTGCAATACAATACAAATGAACATAGAGACAGTATTTTTAATTTCTTATGACTTTAATTGGGACTTAAGACTGCTGATGTCTAGTACTGTACACAGAACAGAAAACCTAACTTTTGTAACTCAAGTTTCTAAAGGTGAAAGGAGACGTGATTTAGACAAAGGGTAATTGAAATATATAATTGAAATATAAGTGTACAGCAATAATTTCATAACAATTAGTACCATGAATAATTGGATACTGTTCTTCTGTTTTGCAGCTTCGAGTTTTCAAATTGGCAAAATCTTGGCCAACTCTAAACATGCTGATTAAGATTATTGGCAACTCAGTGGGGGCTTTGGGAAATCTGACCCTGGTGCTGGCCATCATTGTGTTCATTTTCGCTGTGGTTGGGATGCAGCTGTTTGGGAAAAGCTACAAGGAATGTGTCTGCAAGATCTCTAGTGACTGTGAACTTCCACGCTGGCACATGCATGACTTTTTCCACTCTTTCTTGATTGTGTTTCGAGTGCTGTGTGGAGAATGGATAGAAACGATGTGGGACTGCATGGAGGTTGCTGGCCAAACTATGTGCCTTACGGTCTTCATGATGGTCATGGTGATTGGAAACCTAGTGGTACGTAGCAGTGGGGATTTTTAAAAACTATTAGAACACATTTCCTATTTTTCATGATTTAGAAATCAGAGATGAAGACAGGAGGACTTTAAGAGATCATGTAATTCATTTTCCCTTTCTCTAAAGGAGGTTCAAATATACCTTGATCATTTCTGAAAAATGTTTGTCTACTTTTTCTTTTAAATCTTCAGTAAGTTTATAACCTGTTTAGTAAGATCAGTGCTGAGATATGCTTATAGTGAAAAGTGCCTTTTAACAAAACATTTAACCTAAATCACCTCTTACTGCTAATTAAACTGATTGGTCTCCAGTTGGTCTTCATGATATTTATAACACCTAAAGGCTTACTGTTTCCACTTTCAGTCTTTTCTTTCTGAAACAAAATAAGCGTAGGTGCTCAATATTTTTTTTCTCATACGTGATGATTTCTTAACTATTCATCCATTTTGCTAGTGGCCTCTCAGTTCCTCCCAAGCAGCATATTGGATAGAGACACAAGTACTGAATAATGTGGAATAATTATACTTCCATCTTACATCCAACATTCCTCATGGCACATCCCCAAATTACACATTAAATTTCTGTACCAGCATTGCTTTCCTGAGACAGCCCATATCCCTTTTCTGCAGTGCTTCCACACTGCTAGTTTTCACACCTTCTCTATATGTACTTTTCATCTTTTATAACCAACATTTCCACACTAGTACCTCAGAATTAAATCCCATGTAGATCTTGAATCATTTCACCAATTTTCCATGGCTATGCCTAATTGTAGTTCATTCTTGTTGAGCACTAGAAGCCCTTCTCTTTTTTATATCATTCACAAATTTTACAAATATGCTTATCTACAGGCATAATAATAATGTGAGACTACTATTGTATACCTTTTAAAATATTCTGCAAGTTTGAACAGGAAGAATGAATCAGCTTTAATCATCAGTCTGTTATAATTACATGTAATACAGATTTCTCTTGTATGTTTCTAAAATGTCATGCAAAAAAGTCTGAAATATTTTCTTAAATTTGAGGTGTATCACATCTGTGGACTCTATCTCTTAGCTATTTGTCCTACCCAAATCAAAAATAGACCAATATATTCCTGACAAATATCTACCAAATTAGAGACACTAAAACTATAATCTATTGAATTGCAGAAGACTGAAGTCTGCCTGCATTTCCCTTGCCTATGAACTCTACAGTGGATGTAGCTTGCATAAATTACTACATGATGTTGTATCCTGCCTCCTTGATATTCTCCATTTTGAGAAGCAGACCTGCACACAGTGTGGAGGAGAAAGTCAAGGAATATATCAGATTTTCATCTATATTAGTCAAGTTAAACAAACTAATAAATGGTTTTGGCAAGCTACAATAAAGTATGTAGGACAGGGATTATGGACTGGGAAGAATAGATGAAATGTGGGTTGAAATAAGTGTGCTAGCTGTGAAATAGAAGTTATGTCATATTGAACAACCCATAATGGAATTACTTCTATGACTTAAAAACTAGAGATCCAGTATATTTTCTCCTTACTGTCTTTTAGGTCCTCAACCTCTTTTTGGCCTTGCTGCTGAGCTCATTTAGTTCAGACAACCTTGCTGCTACTGATGATGATAATGAAATGAACAATCTACAGATTGCTGTGGCAAGGATTCAGAAAGGCATAGATTATGTGAAGAGAAAAGTGCGTGAATTCATTCAAAAAGCCTTTGTTAGAAAGCAGAAAGTTTTAGATGAAATCAAACCTCTCGAAGACCTAAACAACAAAAAAGACAGCTGTATTTCCAACCACACAATAGTAGAAATAGGTAAAAACCTTGCCTATCTTAAAGAAGGGAATGGAACTACCAGTGGCATAGGCAGCAGCGTGGAAAAATATGTTGTTGATGAAAGTGATTACATGTCATTCATAAACAACCCAAGTCTCACTGTCACAGTGCCAATTGCTGTTGGGGAATCAGATTTTGAAAATTTAAATACAGAGGAGTTCAGCAGTGAGTCAGACCTGGAAGAAAGCAAAGAGGTAAGACTATTTCTATATTTAAAATACTCTGATGCTTTTCTTTTTTTCCTAAGGTTACAAGTGTTGAATTAAAATATCTGTTTAATTCCTGTGTAACAGGGTATACAAACTTGTCATGATATTTAAGGTAAATTGATGTAAGTTTGCAGATTTTGAATGAGGCAGTATCAAAACATTGCATTTACCGTAATAATCAAGATGCATAAGACAATTTTTTAGAAAATTCGTACCTTTTCTGTTTCATTTATTTAAATCATTAGCAAGAAAATGAACCAATTTAATAGCCCTGGACACTGGAAGTTTTACAAAATATGTGGAAATAGTGCAAGTTTCTCCGTGCTTATTTCATCAGTACAGTTTATTTACTCTTTTGTCTGGTTTCTGGAGTGACACCTGTCAAATTAACAGTTCATTCTGATGTTTTTAACCTTTTTGATATCATCAAAATACATCTAGATACATTGTAAGTATGTTTCAATACTGGACAAGCATCACTAAATTATTTCATATCAGTCACTAATAATCCATCTGATAGTAGCAGAACCAATGAAGAAGTAAAGTAATGGCCTTATGGCAAAAAAGTTATGAAGCTTTATATCTCAGTCTAAGATCCTTTCATGCTGCGAGCCACTGTCATTTTCAAAGCTTTGAGATATGTGAATCTGTTACCTGTTGTGACCATAATGTGGTGGCACAATGTGGTGCCAAATGGATAAATCCAAGCTAACATTTAGTGACTTACAGTGGATGCCAAAGCTGTTACTATTGTGTTAACCCAATGCTCTGTCCTGCGCAATTGTACACGGTGGAGGCACATCACCTCAAGTGGAGTAAGTCTGTGCTGTGCTTAGTTCTGATGGTAGTTCTTTCAGCATTAGCATGGGTGGTTTTGAACAGTACTACATGCTACCATATAGACATAAATTAACAAAGATTTTCCTAAGTGATTTACTTGCACTTGAATCTGAGGATATAAAATACAGCTAAGATGCTAGTAACTCTCACCCCGAGATCCTTTTTTGTGCAGATTGCATCACACTTTTAGTCATATTTTTTTGTTTCTTATCATAAAGGTCCTTACTGTTCTTTAAAAAGTTTTTTTTTTTGTTTTGTTTTGTTTTTTTCCAGATTTTTTTTATTAGTATTTGTCCTACTCTTCAAAGCAATGACGGGTATAGAACAAAGCAGACGTTATTGTAGCTTAGCCTTTAATTGTTCTGTGTAATGAAGAGGGTGATTATATGGAAGTTTCTTGGTCTGAATGAAGGATTTTGGTTGATTCTATTTGTACATAGGATAAGAAAGGAATCTTCTTTGGACACCTTTACACTCCATGGGGCTAATGCATTGTTCTGTCTTTCCATTGTTCTGCAGTTCCATTGTTCTTTTGTCCCAGTGTTAACTGTTTCAAAACTTACTGCTGCCAAAGGAGCAGTAAATTCTACCGCTAGAAGGTGGTTAAACTCCACCTACCAGTGAGCTCATCCATAATGATTACACACGATAGTCATCTCACAGGGTATTTTTCTGGCTTTTTGTAAATCACAGTTTCCTGGCATAGGCCTGGTCCTTCAGGGTTTCTTCTCTTTTTTTTTTTTTTTTTTTTCTGCTGATCATGGTCAAGTCCATCTACCACTTTCAGATTTTTTCCTGTTTAGTGATAGCCAGAGGATGTATTGAAAGTTTGGGAATAAAGAGTCTTAATTTAGGGTTCAGTACTAGGAAACAGAATACTTCGGATTTCTTCATCACAAAATATTTATTGCTATCTTGGTGAAGTAACAAATACCTATCTGTAATCCTTCATTGTCTGTAAAATTAGTTCAGTATTTTTATTAGTTTCAAGGGTGGTGTCAACATAAACCTATCATTCTTCATAAAATATTCTAAACGCCTCAATTGGAAAGTGCAAAGAAGATATTGTTAGTTTATTCTGCAGATATATTGCAACTGACCATGATACTTCAGATGATATTACTGTATGAATGACACTAAGGGAAAAATCTTCTGACACAGATACAGTCTGAGATGTTGGTGTGAAGTTCCAGTATAATCAGAACTATGCACTCAGGAAAACTTTAATCTCTTCACTTCTTATTTTGTGCTCCTACCCATAACAGATTAATTCTGGTAGCATTACTGAGTCTACTCATAGCAGTAGTAAACCATGTTTTAAATTGTCCTATGTACTTTTTCTGTGTTTGTTATTCTTTAGAAGTTATGAAGTTATGTATCTATTAACTGAAAATTTTTCAAAATAGATTATAGATCTGATAATTTGTAATTGGGAACTTCTACACAAAAAATTTGAAAGTGTAATCAGATTCTACTAATTTAAATACTATATGTCAAATGCCAAAGTGCCAAAAGAAGGCATTTTTAAAGTTAAAAAACTGACTACAAATGGCTTTTTGACCAAGGAAGGTTTCCTCTTTTTTACCATGCCATAATGTGGCTTGCATTTCTGCCCTCTCATGTTTTCCCAGTTATACGATTGTGCTGTTGCCCAGTGTTGATCTGCCAGTCACTTTAATGGTCACACCACAAATTAAGAGAAACTGCCACCAAACCACATTGAGTTAGCAGTATTCCAAATGAAAGGCAGCTTAGGCATCCATGAAATGTGAGAACACTCTGCACAAGATAGCCAGGTGCTAACGAGTGTGTGCCTGTGCTTTTGCTTTTCTCTATCTCTACACATGCATACAAGGTGTCACTGTGATATAGGGTGATAAGCTGAATGTCTACAAACTAATTATCATTTATTAGCAAGTTTTAATTAAATATCTTAATGTTTGGTGAATTCTTCATTGTAACATGCATCTTTTCCAGTATATTGGCAGAAATGTTAACTAGATTATGCCTTTCTAGAAACAATACATACAATATTGTGCATGCTAGTAGGTGTGAATTTATGAGGAATTTTCTAGAAAATTGCCTGAAACCTAAAATAGAATTAATTATGAGAACATTGTGTCCATAAGAATGGTAGTGGGGGAATCAAATGTAATAAGGGAATTAGAGAACAAATCCTAAATAAATCTTTACCATGGAAGTAGGGCTATTAACCATCGGGCCCCATTAATATGGGGCCACTGTGCTGAATCTGTTGCCCTATACTTAAAGGTCTGTGGACCTGAGCTTCATTACTGCTATCCAGGGAAGAAACTATAAAAGTATTTTTTCCTTTGTAGGTCTTTAAGTACTATGATAATGGTTTATATAGAAAATTTTGTAGTGCATGTACAGCTATATAGTAATTAGATTTTTATGCTAAGTGTAACTTCTAGGCTAGTAATTACACCGAGATATACAAAGTTACAAGATACTTTTAAATGCCTTGAAAAATATGGGATCTCCTAATGCTATTGCAGACACCTTAATAATGTATATTTTACTTTAAGACGTATTCAGTGCAAAAATAGCAGAGGTGCTGTGTCCTGAACTTCATTTCCTACCATTCTTACTTCTCACAGGAGTAGAACCAAGCTGGATCAGTCAAGCGGGCAGCTCTGGTACCTTTTAGCGAGGCAGAGCATCGTGTCACCAATTTTGCACAGGTTAACTAAGCAAGTTATACATCTATATATATATAATCACTTTTTAATGGATATTGACTGGCTGCATGCTCTTCAGCTACGATCTTGTCCCATTCATTGCAATAAAGTACAAACATGCACAGCTGCTCTCTGCTGAGTCACGGGACTCGCATCACAGCATGGTCAGGAGAGATTTGTAGCCCCAATATTTTTGTTGTTCAGATGCTATATTTTCCAGGATATTTTAATAGTATTTTGCAGTGCATGCTATGTACCTTTCCCAGTTTTGATGGTAAAGTTTTCAGGATTCTATTTTTGAAGGGTTTTTCTTTCCTTTCGAAGGAAGACAGAATATGTAACACGTAAGCTCTGTTTCTCATCAGAAGTCCATCTGTAAGTTGTGTTGATAATGAAAGCTGATAGCTGTTTTGGAAAACTTTCATACTATTGTATTTTAGCTTATAATGGAGGTAACTTGCAAACTCACGATAGCCACATTTTTATTTTTCACATTTTTTTTCTTAGGAATGCTTTTCTTCGGTACTTGTATAAACATTTAGTTATTTTGGAGATTAATATGCAGTACTTGAAGTACTGTGAAGCATGAAATGTATTTAATTTCCATAGTCAAAGCAAGTGACCCATCATATGGTTAAAAAAAGCTTATATAAAACTGGTATTTGGCTGGTCAGTTCTGCTCTTACTTATGCCCACACTTACAAGTGTAGAGGTGCAAAGAGAAAACTGGTAGCAAGATTCAGTCCAATTCAGTCTTACCATAGCTGTTTAATTTATGCTCACAACTTGACTACCTCCCCAGACATCTAAAGTTGTCTGCCCTGGGAAACAAACTTATTCCATCAGTAATTAGTTTAGCAGTCTATCAAAAAAAGCTACTGATTTTGGACCAAAAGGTCCCCAGCTTCAGTATGGTTTACATCTCACCTACTAAACATCACCATAATTTTACACCACCATAGTTGTATGATGCTGCTTTCAGTTTGGCAAATCAGTGGAGTTAAAATATACTTATCACATAACTTTTTCTCTTCTATTTTGAAAGGAATAATTTATCTGATAAGTCATATTTTGATTTAGAAATATTCACTATTCAAAATCCTTTGATACTCTGAAGAATTTAGGTTTTGGATTGTTTGTGAGCTGGTCACACCATATTGGCATATTGTGATTCATAGTGGATGATATTAAGTTGTTAATTTTAGAGTTAATTGGAGTTCACTTAATTAGTCTTTACAAACAGCAGTCCCTTGCTCTGTTTCAGAAATATCCTTTCACTATTGCTTGTGTGAATTAAAGAGCCTTTTTAAGTAGCTTCCAGTGGGAGTGCTTTTGAAAATATTTCCACTGCTAACTAATGATGCTTTTGCTTTCATCCAACATTGTTGCAAATATTTTCATTTATGAAATGCTCATAAATAAGTAGATCAAAGGAATTATGAATAGCAATAAAGTACAGAGTGGACTATAATTTAGGGATCCTTGGTTTTTTTAAGTGTTTGCAAACAATAATCATCACAGAATTGTTTAATTTACAATGTACCATTTACAATGGTTTCTTTTGAACTGATAGAGTTAATATGCCTGACTGTATAAGCACTAGAAAGAGTGACATCCAGATTCCACTTCACTGCACCAGTGGAACTCCAATGATATTTACCACTTGTTTGATTTTGTAGGTGATACAGCTGTACTGAAAAAGACTAGATAAGTTTTGATATAGTATTACCATTGAGCATCTCATTTGCATGCAAACATCCCCACAGCACTAAGAGAAAAAATAAATTTAAAAATCCATTATTTATCATTTTCACTGGTATTTGGGAGGAAAAGAAAATAAAAACAAAACCAAAATTGTGGTTTCTCTTGGTGCCATCTTCCTGCTCATGTCTGATCTGCTCTTTGCTCCTTCAGTTCCTTAAATTATGATTTCAACAGCTATTAGTGGGATCTTGACCAACCATGAAATTTCAGGCTTTGTTAAAAACATTAAACTAAAAGCTGTTGAGCTACTCTCAGAATCATCTTTGAAACAAAGAAAGAAATATTAGAAGCTCAAAGTTGCCTGGCTGTAAGTGAAGCAGAATTGTATGAATCTATGAGATGATGAAACTATGAGGTTCAGAAAGTAATGATGTCCAAAATTTGACCTAATCTTGGCTGCTGCTTTTTGCAATGCTGCTCTGATAGGCAACCTGCTTTACACTTTCAGTTTCTATCTTGAAAGCTGAACTAAAATCTCTATCTTATACCGTACTGTATTGCTGAATAAAGCATGACTGGCAAGGCTGTTGGTAGATATGATGTAGAAGATACATATATGTCTATGATAATAATTACACTGCTGCTCTAGAACCATGTAAGGACTTTTGTCCCCTTACTGTCTTCTGTGAAAAGGAGATGGAGTATGGCCATTCTGAGGTTTTAAAAAAAGATTTCTCTGAGAATAATTTCCTTAGCATACTATTCAGGAAAAGTCTAGCATCGTAACTCTCAAAGAGCATTTAATACTTGACCCAGATATATCTTTTATAATCTGGGTGACCTACTACTTTTGAAACCTAGAGCCATAGTACGAAAAAGGATTATTATGTGAAAGATAATGGATTTGATTATTATCTTGTTTTTACAGGTTCATTTTTTTAAAAAAAAAAAAAAAAAAAAAAAAAAAAAAGTTGTATACATGTCAAGTATGTAGCATTGCCTAAATCTAGTTTTTGTAATGCTGGTTAGCAGAAAAAAAATAATCACATACAAAGGTAACTTTGACATATGTTAAGGTGAAGAATTAGGACATATGCTGCATACCTAATATACCAGGGTCTGCAGTTAGGGGTAGTCTAGCTATCCAGCTGGATTCTGTATGTGTGAACACTGGCAAGTCACAGTAAATGGTAGTAAAAGGTTTTGTATGTATTAAAGCAGATGAATAAAACATACTCAGCAATGGTCCTTTCCTAGATGATACTGTGTTGACTACATAGTAATCAGTGTAACATCCCTGGCTCAGTCGCTTTATACCAGAGCAGAAGTTTGCTGTGGAAATATGTGATTGTTACTGAAAAGTTTTCCTAGCACACTGAACTTAATTGATTTGGTAAAATCTTATGATGTGGTATCATAAAACCTTCCTAGCTGTTTGTAATGCATAATAGATTTTATAAATATTGTTTAGAATGCCATAGAATAAATTCAATGTTAAAAACAACAAAGAAAGAAAGAAAGAAACAAAAAGAAATAATTACTTCTGTTGAGATTTTAGAAGTTTTTTCTTCCCAAGAAGATACTGAATTATTACAGATTGAATTTATTGAATAATTTTTATAATATGCTTCTTCATATACTGATCAAGTTGTGGGTAAATTCAGGTATAATAGAACAGCATGCTAGGGAAACACTCTGTTACATCAACAACAGAAGAGTAACTGAATTCTCAGTGGGATAAGGCATTTAATTGTTGTGTTTCAAGTTTCAGCTGCTGTTGATTTAATTTAGGGTTTTTCTGTTTAGCTTAACTCCTGTGATTATTATTACAGCTCTTTAAAAGAAGCATACCAGATATTCAGTGAGAAGAGACTTGTAAGACACCACTCACCATACAGTCTACCCCACATAAATTAAGATGTTCCTGATAACTGACTGTTCTACCTATAACTTTCTACTTTGTCTATCTGATCTTTTTGATCTCTCCTTATAGTGGATATCTCTAATCTTCCATCTTGAGTTAACTGTTACTTACTCCAGTTCAGTAATAGGAATTCATTGCCCCTTCTTAAAATTAATATGTGCTGATTAAACAAACTGCTTACTATCTGAGTTACTGAACTCTTCATTTTCCTTTAAAAGAATGGACAGTAGGTCTTTCTGTGGTTTAACCAGTTCATAATTTTTGTTTGCTCTGCTACTCTTACAGCATTCTGCTAGAAATGCTGTCCAGATCGGAATGATGCAAGCAACATCTTAAGAAAACTGTACATAATACAAATAGACAGTCACTTCTCAATTTTGAAATTATTTACTCTTTTGTATTGATAAACATTAATTTTTAACACCAACTATAAATTTATTTGGAATGTACCTTGCGTTTATAGTATTTCTGGCTTTTCCTCAAATTGATGATTGACTTCCACTGATGTTTAAATGCTGTGGCATGTACTTGAGGACTACAATATTTATCCCATACTTTCTAGTTTCTCCATTTTAGAGGCAGTATTCCACAATGACTGAACTGCCATGAATTGTCTATAAATCTGAGTGTGTTGCAGTGAGAACTTTGTAAATAATAATCTTCAAAAAAATGCATCCATATCTTTGTACATTGGATCTAACGTCATAGATGCTACAGCTCATGCACAAACATAAGTCATGAATACGTATGATGGGGTTTTTAAAGAAACATAAAGAAAATGGGTGTGCAGATATCACTGAAATTATGTGCATAATGCACCCTACAATAACTGTATCCATTTGTTCTTTGTCTAAAATGTGGGCTATAGTGTACCATGGTACACAAAAATCAAAGTTAAGCCTATGTCAAAATCACAACATGATATATTGTCAGTGTGATTTGATAAAATCAGAGTGGAGGAGAAAGGAATTAATCTTTTTGTTTGAAGAACATACTTAATACTGTCTGCAGTGTAAAATTCCATTAAAGTCTTATGGTACTTTATGTATTCACATGGTAATATGGTTTACATTTCCTTTACAAAAAAACCCTATAGAATTTGGAGTTTCTCAAACATGCTTTAAAGGAATAATGCCTCTAAGTTTTCAACATCAGCAAAGATATTTTACCATGGACCATCTCTATATCTTGTATTAATTCCCTATAGACTGTATTCTAAATCTGCTTACATCATTCCCTTTATAAAATTAGCTACTTATCAATGCAGCCATTTTACTGATGTTATACTCCACATAGTGATAACATTAGAAGAGTCATAGAATGCCATGATCAAACTACTTTTACTTATTATAGTACTCATATTTGTCTGTTGCCAACATAAAGTGATGGAGTGAAAGCATCATCTGAAAGATTTGGATTATATTATCAATATGATTCATTGATGCAGTATTGCTTTATGACAGTATTGTTTTAAATGCATTTGTTTTCACTTTAGTCCTTCAAAAATAAAGATACTTTTTTTTGGCTTTTATAGCGATTGGACATGTATGTGTACTGTACCAAAGTAATAAGTAGTTTCAAAAAGCACAATAAATTCAGAAAATGCATTGGCAAGTGAGAATGCAAAATATCAGCTACTGCTCTTATAGTAATGTGCTGCTGTTTTGGAAATAAAGATACTTAAACTATACTATCCAACTCATAACATGTGTTTTCATGTCAATGATAATGAAAAGTTTATATTCAAACTTTTTAGATTTTACAGACATAATAGAATAACATTTACTTAAGACATGAAAATAACATCTGTGCAGCTTGCTGTTGGTTTGGTCATGATGTTGGAAAATTATTTGTATTAACATATTCTATCTGAAGTGTAATCTAAAATGCAGCCACATGATTGGAATAATTAAAAAGTACAAAGTGTGGAAGGCATCCATTCCTAACAATGAAATTTCATTTCAGAATTCTTATGTGTGGCTCAGAATAGTAGTCTTATAATTTCAGCAATTCCTTGTGTGAAAATATTTTAATATTTTCAATAGGGAAAATGCACATGATGTAGTTTCTAATCTTGTGACCTCACCTGTAGTATAGCAGTTTGGCATTATAGATTGTAGATAAGAAATTATTTTAATGTCAGAGCACGGAATCCATGCAAAATATTTTGGTATGCATTTCAAAGATTAACTTTTATTCAAAATAAATGAAATAGAAAAAAATAATTATGTGGGGTTTCATTCACAGAAATTAAATGCATCCAGTTCATCAGAAGGCAGCACAGTTGATATTGGACTACCTCAAGAAGGGGAACAACCAGAAGCAGAACCTGAAGAAGCTCTGGAGCCAGAGGCTTGTTTTACAGAAGGTAGGCAAAGCAAAATATATGCTAGGTGATTAGACCTAACTGTGTTGATTTGGGCTGGATTCCATTTTTATTCAAAATCAAGAAGCAGCTTTGTGATTATAATTGTATTTTCTGTTTGTATTAGTAACTCCTTCAGAGGTACCGCCATAGATGCACTGTTCTCATGCTCTCTCTCTCCTTGGATGGTATTATAAGAGTTACAAAGCTTTAACTTCAAATATTGAAACAGAAATCCTCAAATAGGAGATACTTATTTACAAGCATCTATTGCAGTAGCACAGAAATAAGCCTAATTACTTCCATTCATTGTGATTCCTAATTAAGTATTTACCTTATTCTGACATCTCAAAATTTGTTATCACACTTAGGCTGCGTGCGGAGATTCAAATGCTGTCAAGTCAGTGTAGAAGATGGGAAAGGGAAAATCTGGTGGAATCTTAGGAAAACCTGCTATAAGATTGTTGAACACAACTGGTTTGAGACCTTCATTGTTTT
Organism: Megaceryle torquata; assembly: GCA_024611175.1. Taxonomy (NCBI): domain Eukaryota; kingdom Metazoa; phylum Chordata; class Aves; order Coraciiformes; family Cerylidae; genus Megaceryle; species Megaceryle torquata. The sequence continues at coordinate 29,758 of JANIJG010013871.1, forward strand.
CATGATTCTTCTCAGCAGCGGTGCTCTGGTAAATTCAATGTGGAACTATTGTGACTATTTTAAGCAGCAAGCATTTAGAATTACAGTTAATTATATAGCTGCAAGTAACGTATCAGAATTTAATATCTAATTCATAAATGTTCTAATGTCAACATATATAAAAATGTAACTGTCCTTTGCTCTAAGAATTTGCTCACAGGCTATAAAATAAATTATTTAGCAAGCTGAAAATGTAATGTTAATAGAAATGATAGTTATATCAGACTAGTATCCACATGTCTTCATATTGATAATAGATTTTTTGTGGTCTTACATATTTAAACTGAACCACAGCTGAATGAGGAACTTATCAACAGCAAGTTGAATTGTCAGACTGAGATGTAAGGTGCCAACATCATTCTGTCAGGTATTTTACCAAACTGATGTTATATCAGGTGCCCTGAGTAAGTACTGTAGTAAATAGTTCCGCATAGCAGGAACAACATATAGCGTACTTGCTGCACATGGGTCAATGCACAGTGATTCAGTGTCAGTGTAGATATTTTCTTTTGAAAAGACAATCTCTGTTAAGTATTACTTTGTGGTTTAGTGTGTATAGTTTGGTTTCATTCATTAGTGCCTCAAAATCTCTGTATCACAGGGTCATTTTTAAGTCCCTCATATAATTCTGATATAAAGTTTTAGTTACTACAAATAAAAACCTTATCTTAATAAAGCACTGCCAGGCATGAAAATGAACTAAAATGATATTTGGGGGATGGTATTCCAGTAGGCTTTGTGGATCACTGTTCAGCTCAGCTGAATACTGAATATTGTGTCTGGATCCAGCTTTCTTAAAAGACTACAGGATGGAGTGAAAGCAGAAGTTGTGCTTGATTGAAGGTTATATGCCTGTATGCTTCAATTCAAATTCTTTCTTGGTTACTATATACCACACTGCAAATTATGAAGACATTCAATTATATCTTAAAAAATCTTTTTCACAGGCATTTGAAGATATTTACATAGAGCAACGTAAAACTATCAAGACCATGCTGGAATATGCTGACAAAGTTTTCACTTACATCTTCATTTTGGAAATGCTTTTAAAATGGGTGGCTTATGGCTTTCAAACCTATTTCACTAATGCATGGTGCTGGCTGGACTTCCTGATTGTTGATGTATGTATTCTTTTTCATGTCCTGTATGACTGTCTCTAAAAATCAAAATATTGTGGTTTTAGGACAAGCTTTCTGTTCTATTCAATGGAAACTCTAAAACTTTTGCTGTGGTATCATTTATAATTCTATTCAGAAAAGTACAAATAATTAGATATACTTACTACTCTAGAGATGTTTTGTTCATATTCTCTAGTTTTATGAAGTGGAAATTATTTATTGCTTTTTACTGTTTTTTTCATGGTATGGAAAGGATGCTGTTCATTCTTTTCAGTTTTTGCTGTATATGGAATTTAAGTATTTCAAAGTATTTCTTTAAATGTTTCTAACATTCCAATCAATTACTCCAAGTGTCCTGTCACTATTCAGTACTCTTACACTTTTCACTGCATCAGGTGGGCGACCTTAAAGAGCTGCTTGGAGAATTGTAGATAAGGTCCCTTAGAATGGGTTCTCAAATGATTTTCAAAAGGCGGCACCACCAAGGAGCAGATCACATTGTCTGAGGGAGACCTAGTGAGAAGTGCATTGCAATTTCAAGTCTACATGCTCAACAGTATATACACAGTGCTGGGTAGCATAAATGGAAGCCTACAGACCTTTAACCATATAGCAGACATTCATTTCCCTTCCATCCCAAATAGCTTGACTACATCTGTCTGTGCTAATAGAGCATCTCTCAGTTCCACATATGTAATTCCCATGGAACGCAAGGTAAGAATTTGTCTTGAAGCACTTTTTCATTCATTCTGAAAAGCAGCAGAATTCTGTAGGAATCACTATGTCTCTCTCTACAATGATATGATAGAACTCATACAGAATTTAGAAAACATTATAACTTTTAAATCCATACCAGCACTCCTACGATGAAACATAACTGTATGCACACTTAATTTTTCTTGGCTGAGTCTGTAAAATTTACAGGCTCAATCATCAGATGTGTAATTTACTGTGACCAGTAGAGCTTTACAGAGACACTACAGACAATACACTGTTATTATATGTTTATTGTATTTATCAACAACTATTTAATTCTTATCTGATAATCTGTGGTTTAGTTACTTCCCTGAACTTTATAACTCCATTAGTTTTTCATGGCAACATTAACCTGGTGCAATTTTTTTCATGAAAAAAAAATAATCTCAAGCATTTTTTAAAAATCTTGTCAGAGGATTGATACAATGAAGCAAAAGGATAAATTTGGAAATGAAAGAATTAAAGAGAGAACAGGAAGGATGGAAGGGAAGGGCATTAAATGGAGGAAAATAAGATTTTTTGTTTTGTTTTTTTTGTTTGTTTGTTTGCTTTTGGTTTTGTTTGTGTATTTGTTTTTTCTTTAGTAGGGCCACTTTTTCCCAATGGTTTACTATAAATACATTTCTAAGGATTACTGATGAAAGATAATTGTATTATTTATTTTACAGCTGTTCTAGTTTATTTACTCAGCTGCCTGCAGACCAGACCAGCGTTATGCAAGCCAGAATTGCTGAAGTGGTTAAAGGAGTCACAGGGAATGTAATGAAGTGTGGATATGCCTAACAATGAAGCTTCTACTATTGTCTAACAAACAATTGGTTATCAGTCTTGATTAGTCTGGTTAAATCTGAGCAGGACTGGTAGCTGTGGCTGTTGAATAAGATTTTCTGGACACTAGAAAGTTACACGTGACCTAAGGCCAGGTCTGGATGGTTTTTTGAGAGCTTTTACATTCTCATCAAGTTCTGAAGATATCATGGGAAGTCCTGACCTAAACTGACTATTCCAATTCACCCAACTATTGGGAGTTTTCTTTTTGCATGTGACTTCATTTTTCTTTAAATACCACCAAATGTTGACTGGTTTATGTAAATATAGAAAGCATTTTTATACCATTCTACCAACATAATTTCATCAGCAGGTACCTAGAATATACTTTTTTTTCTACTTTGACATGAAAGATCTTTCTGCATTATAGAGGGATTCCTGGAGAAAGAGGTCCAGCTCTGAATCTTCTGTTCAGGGCACACATCATTCCCACCATATGTATCAAAAGGATATACAAGTTGAATGAGAAATATTGCCTTTCTGTTTTTGTGTAGGTCTCTTTGGTTAGCTTAACAGCTAATGCCTTGGGCTACTCAGAACTTGGTGCGATTAAATCCCTTAGGACACTAAGAGCTTTGAGACCTCTAAGAGCCTTGTCGCGATTTGAAGGGATGAGGGTAAGACAAAATGAAAGAATCTGAAATAATGCATGCAGACACAGAAACAATGCATGCAGAATAATCAACGGCAAATCCATGCAGAAATGTTATACTATCATCCTATATATTTTACATTTTTCACTAACATATAAGCAAAAGGCTTCATCTGCTTATATGAATTCATGTGTTATTGCACACATTTTAACACTTATTTAGGCTCCTTGGCCTTTCACCCTATTTCATATTTTCCTGGAGAGCCCAAGGATTTATCAACTGCATGGATATATGAAATGTTACTACAAAACTGAATTTATCCCGTACAAATAAATCCTGCTATAGTCAGAAGAGTTTAAAAGTAAAAATGGTACTTCCTTATAAAAGTGTGTGCACATATACACACATATATGCACATGTGTATTTCATACAATTATAGAATATCATGCACAGTCTATCAAATATCTTTTAACCTACTGTTCTGTAAGTATTAATTGAGATTTTTCTGTTGCAATTTAAATCATTTTTAATGAATTTCTGTTAATAAGTAAATTGGCAGTGTTAAAATGCCTTCTTTCCTTCAGATTTGAACTACTGTATTTTATTTAAGACATCTTTTCTAGTATATCAAAGATGGAGCTGGTTTTATGATTTCTGACCTAAACTGGTTGCTTACTGATTTCCATATTGATTTTAAAAACTTGACTATAATCTGTAGAGCATTAAGCAGCCTGAATTACTTTTGCTGACAGTGTTGGGTGTATTTGAGAAGTTACTGTCCCCAGCTATTATCACCGTATCAGTTACCACAGCTCAGACCTTCGGCTGCCCAGCTGGGGACTCTCAGTCTATTCCAGAGCAAAGTAAAATTGATTAGTTTAGATCCCTTCTTTAGTGCACCGAAATGGATAAAGACCTTATGTATTGTGCTACAACATGAAAGCTCTAGAAATTTTTCTTAGGCACAGCAGTCAGCAACTGGAGATGGTAGATATTTCTAGCTCCAGCCACAAGAAGATGTCTGACTCACATCTTCGGGGTCCATCACTCAGCCTTGGATGTACTGTCATAGATCTAATCAGCAGATACACTTGAGTTGAAACCCTATTGCAGTAATTAAAAGGGATGCTTGTGGGAGCTCCCTACTGCAATCACTGATCTTTGGCACCCCAGGTTATAAGCTGATTAGCAAATGTATAAGTCAACTACAAATTGGTGAGCTTCTGAAGAAAATGGGATGCGCTACGTGTGTCGAAAGTAAAAGACTTCAACCAACAAAGGAAACAGACTTTGATGAAAGGTTATAAATTCAAATAGAAAGTAACATTTCCTTGCCTCCAAGAAATTTCTGGAACTTTGCTGAAGCAAATTTGAAAATTTAGGATGTTCATATCAGATATAATGCCTATCTAATACCTCAGTAGTATCTCACTAAAAACACATTAGCTGTTCAGGTTTTTATTAGAATGGTTGGCAAAAAAAAAAAAAAGATAATAAAAAATATTACAATGCTTAAGTGGGAATTTAATGTGTCAAGGAAAAAACCCATCACTTTGTCATGAAGGTTTATGGGTAATTGTCAATGCTGTAACTTCCATGCTGGTGTAAACTTTACCTATGGATTTGATCCTGATCTATTCTTTGTAAAATACCCAGTTATGGAGGAGATTTACGACTTCAGTAGGAGATATAATAAAAAACAGTGGATGAAGTTAAATAACATAAGACTAGAAATGTGACCTGTATTTTTATTAGTTAGGCAATTAATCACTGAAATTTTCCTATGGATATAATGAATTTTTCCTTGTTTAAAATAATTAATTTCAATCTTAACACCTTTAAAGATACAGTAGCACAAGTTGGTGAAGAAATTAGTATAAGAAGATTTTAAGATCTGATACATGGAAATTCAAGATGTCTGTTCATAACATAGTAATGTCATTGGTCTTTAACATCTGTGAATTGAAAATACGACAATATGGTATGGTGCACATATTTGCATAGCACTTAAAATTATCTCCAGTGAGCATTATACTTCCTATACACAAGAAGGAAATGCAGTTCTGCACATCTAAAATTTTTAATTTACCATGCAATTCTCTAGAACAAGACAGTACTGTTGAAATAGTCAGAAGAGATTTATCCATTAGTCAGGGAATCCTCTCTGCCTGGCTGATGAGTGATTAAATGCTAAATTATTTTTGCTTATTGATTTATAATAGGTATTGCTAAAAAGCTTGTTAATATTAGTAAGAAACTATTTTGATTCTTTTTTTTATTTCCCCATTAGAAATAAACACATAGTACAAAACTAAAAATTAATAGAAAACATTGCTGCTATAGAAAACATGATGTTTCCCCTTCATCTTCCCATTGCTATTGCTAGGGAAAATACGCTTTAATTTGTACTTGGGCCTTCATGAAAGTAGCCTGTGGGAGTATAATTAATCTGTCTAGGCTCTGTCACAAGCAGTATTGCTCAGTGCTATACAGTGCTAGGCACATCTTACCTTTTTTTTTTTTTTTCTAAACCAGTAAACAAAGTTTTTAAATTTTTTTTTTTTAATGCTTCCCCTACTTTCACTTCCTGTCAGGTGTTGCCCTCTTTTCTCACACCCCTACTACCAATGGAACCTAAGAGGTGTTTGGATCAGGGTTTACAGTGATGCTCAAAAGTATGTTCTGAGTGTCTTCAAATAATTCATATTACAAGCTGGTCCTGCTCTAGCTTCAGTACTCCGACCAAAAGCAGAGAAATTGGTCAGCTGTAGAAATCCAGCAATCAAGGAAGAAGAACGTGACTGGGCCTGCAGCTGTAGCAGAAAGAGAAAGAGAATTATCAGGTGTAATGACACTGAAAACTCAAGGACAGATATTTTCACTTCATTAACTTTATAGCTCAATAATTATTCCTGCTGGATTATATTGTTACATTTAAAAATTCTACTTATATATTAAACTAGAAAAATTGAGATAACTTTAAATAAATATAATGTAAAAATAATGAGTAATATATATTTGAATATATTTCTGAATGGGGAAAAAATGGTGTCACCATTTATAATTCCTGTCAAGCCTCCCATTAATATCAATGAGTTAACAGATTTCTAATTTAAACTAATTCAGCATTATTATTACACAATTCATTTAAGTCAAACTACTCCTTTTGGCCTTCCACAGTCATGTCATTGACAAAGCTGAGAGTACAGGTCTGTCAATGTAAGACAGTACTGTTGAAATAGTCAGAAGAGATTTATCCATTAGTCAGGGAATCCTCTCTGCCTGGCTGATGAGTGATAAAATGCTAAATTATTTTCGCTTATTGATTTATAATAGGTATTGCTAAAAAGCTTGTTAGTATTAGTAAGAAACTATTTTGATTCTTTTTTTTTTTTTATTTCCCCATTAGAAATAAACACATAGTACAACATGTGATTTAAAATATGGGGGGGGGGGAAAGGATGGAAACTTTGGACTTTATCCAACATTCTGTGCTTTTATAGAGTCACAGAATAATTTACATTGAATAGAACCTCATTTGATCCAGCTCCTAAATTTAAAACAACTTCATCACAGTCCTATAGAATCTCAAATATTGCCCCCAGTATGTATCACTCCAGAGAGATGTTGTTTTGACAGGAATAAAGTCCTGAAAGTAAACCAAGTATTTCTCCTTTCCTTCAGCCCAGTTCTACTGTATGGTATACATGGTGGTGGTTCATCACCTACTCCAACATTCAAAGGTTTTATTTTCTATTCTGTAAAATGGCATGGAATGAAAGATGATCTACCTAGATGACTAATTTTACAAGTAATTGATTCTATAGAAACTATCAATTGTAGATATAAATATAATGGCAAAATATGTCCTGCATTTTTAAAACAAAATTTTCATTGGGTTCTAAGGATCTGATTCAGTTGTTTTGGCAAAATTGTCAGCAATGCTCCAGAGTTACTAAATTATACACTGTTAGACTTACAAACAGATACAAAATAGGATTTAACTAATTTAGCAGTTCATCAATTCCATCATTAAATAAGTCATTCACAATGGACCTACTTTCTCCCTAATTTTATTTTCTTTACTATTTTATTTTTATGCTGGCATGTTTTTAACCATCATTCATCATCGCACATGAACTCATTTTCACATTTTTCTTTCCTGAAGCCTGATTTTACCCAAAATTCATTTGGGAAATAAATCAAGTATCTTCCTTCTGCAAGTCTTATCTGCCACTTCCTGAACAGTAGCAGCTTTTCTGTGTTCAGATATTCAGCTAGTTTCCTGGTTTGAACATGTCTGCTTTTCTGATTTTATATATAACCATCCAAATGAACATGCACAAATCCCTGTGTTTTGTTTTATTTAAAAGAAGTCTTAAAATTTCTTACAATTAAAAATGTGCTCAGTAATACTGATTTGGACAGTTTATCCAGTAAACATGTAACAGAAAAAAGTTTGTTGTGTTTTGATTCAATTAGTCGTTATCGATATAGTTTTGCAGACATACATTAAGTAAATATTCTAAAAAGAATTAATAAATGGTGTTTTTTTGTAGGTTGGTTGGGGTTTTTTAGTTCATTTTACTTTTTGTTTGTTCTTCTTTCCCACATTCTTTAAAGATAGTTGTATATTTTTCCTTCTAATTATGTTGGCATTTTATCTTTTATACTGCTTTTCTTATTTGTTTCTTGCAACAATTAAAAAAGTAACACAGATATTAGAATTAGAGTGTTAAATTTAAGACAGTCTGATGAAACATTTGTAGGATACTGCTGCCTGTGTTCTTACGTTGTCTCTCTTTGGTTTCATTTGTACTTTAGGTAGTTGTGAATGCCCTCTTAGGAGCAATTCCATCCATTATGAATGTGCTTCTTGTTTGCCTTATATTCTGGCTGATCTTCAGTATCATGGGAGTAAATTTATTTGCTGGAAAATTTTACTACTGTGTTAACACTACAACTGATGAGAGATTTGATATCAGCCAAATCAACAACTATAGTCAGTGTGAGGAGCTCATAAAAAATAATGAAACTGCCCGATGGAAGAATGTGAAGGTTAACTTTGATAATGTAGGCCTTGGTTATCTTTCTCTGCTTCAAGTGGTAAGTATTTCTCTTTCTATATATCTGTTGTTTACTTACAACAGTAAGAAGTAATTTTTCATTGTTTCCTTTATTTAGAAATCTAATCTCTCACTTCTTGGTTTGGAAATATAAAGTGTGGGAAAAATCTTTGACTCTACAGAAATAATATAAACCATAGAGGCTATGCTGACTATGAGAAAAAATACTTAATTCAGACCTAATTCACCTTAGCTGCATTGAATCTATATTAATGTATTTTATAACTGATAAAAGTTCTTAACAGATGATGTGTCATCTATAATCAGATATTAAAATTTGCTTGTAATTTGCATATATGAAAAAAAACATAAAATAGAAAGTCAGGGTCACTTACAAAAATGTCACTGTGCTGTTGTTCATGCTGAGCACTAAAAAAAATATCTTAGTCTTCAAGTCTTAACCAGTGTTTCTGACAAGCCATTTTCCAGGAAAAGCATGAAGTAAACACCAGTGTTCTGTTTTTAGGCTACATTTAAAGGATGGATGGATATCATGTATGCAGCTGTGGATTCTCGTAATGTAAGTATAGTCCTTTGACTCCATTTGTTTGGACTGTATAAGCTCTCAGATTTAAGAAAGTAATTTTAGCATCTTTCAGAAATAATGGTAAAAATGAGTGAACAAGGAGTTGTTACAGTTTCGTAGTTAAAGAAAATAGAAACCATTGGAAAAACACAAAAGACAAAGAAATCAGAGGAGCAGTCCTAAAGGATTCCATGTTCTCTATGGTGCAGTTGGCCCAAAATTCCACAGTTCTACAGCAGACTTAACTATTACCATGAAATGCCTTTTCTTCTTCTCATTATGTGTATTGAGGCATTGTTTACATTTAGAAACAGGCACTGATACACAGCTTAGGGATGATTTTTTGTAACTGATCCTTTTTTTAGAGTTGAGACTTTCACTGTGCTCTGTAAGCCACCTGACTCCTTTCTTCAGGGCAGATTTCTTATTCTTAATTTGGCCTGTGCATTTTCTTATCCTTTTGCTTTTCACTTGGTGGAAGTTGTCCTCTAGTTCTAAATAGACAACGAAATAAACTATACTGGTAAACCTCCAGCTTTTTTTGGTAAGGTACACTCACAGCAGGAGGCCTGTTGTAGTATAGTAGATGTGCATAGCTGTACCAAAAAAATATGCTTACTCTAAGCATGGTTTGGATGCCTCTCTTCCGTAACCCAGGGCAGTTTCTTAACTGCTTATAGCAGTGAAAGCTCCACAAGCCCAGATCAGGGTCCTCCCACAAGATATACAGAAAAGTTTGCAGATGGTGTTTCTGGTTGTCTGTAGACTCAGACAGATGATACTGTACCTGTCTGAACCAATTGTGTCTTCAGTATTTATTCTATGTTCATATAGGCCAGTCACTTTTCAAAAAATGAAGTTTCAAGTTTGATAGCACTTATTTTTGTCAATAATGTAACTTCATAGACTGAAGATCAGTGGGATGGATATGTGAGGATCATAAGAAGCAAAGGTCAGAGTGACAGAGCCCTAAATTCTATCCAGCAGGTAACTCATTCTGTGCTCACAGTTAAACTGAGGCTGAATTTCTTTGACCTTTTTTTTCAGGTTTTGGATCAGCCTAAGTATGAAGATAACCTGTACATGTATCTTTACTTTGTCATCTTTATTATCTTTGGATCATTCTTTACCTTGAACCTTTTCATTGGTGTCATCATAGACAATTTCAACCAGCAGAAAAAGAAGATAAGTACTTCATGATTATTCTGAAAAGAAAGCTAAAAAAATGCTTACTTTTCATCCACATGCAATAACTTTATTTGTAAAACATTTTTTTCCTCATTTCTATCATAAATCAATATTAAATACATTAAATTAATAAAGCTTACAATTTGGCTTGATGAGGGTTTGATGGACAAGTGACAATATATGTCTGTCCATGATTAGTGAAATACTCAACGTCATCTTTGTAAAAATCTGGATTGGGAACTGGAGTCTGTAATAGACTCATGTATTAGAGCTCAGCAGTGTAGGCTTCTGAACTCTAATAATAAACACTGTATTATCTTTATTTGTACTTTCTTTGGTCTTCATACTTTCTCAACACTGCCTCAAAAGGTGTCAGTGTTTCAAATGCAGAACTTCACAAGTATTATTGGAGTAGTGGAAGTCCTGTTGGATTCATGTGCTGAAATGAGTTGAGATGGAGAGAAATTGATTTTTTTTTTTTTTTTCACCTGTTCCACATAGTAGTTCCAGGATCTCCTGCCTCAACTCCTGCACCAGTGGAGGGAGAAGAGGTTGTGAAATATGACCATCTGGATACCTTCTAATTGTCCTCTGATATCATAGATGTCAGTTCTGGAATTTTACCAGAACTTTCTCTAGGGGAAAAACAAGAAAGGGGGATTGGAATATTTTATTAGTTTGTGTCCCTGTAATAACTGATGGAATTAAGTAGAACACAGAAAAAACATCTCTCTCACCCCTATACTTTCCCTGTTCCTAGTGAAAAGTAGAGATCTACCATAAACAATACAAGTTTAAGAGCCTCTCAAAAAAAACCCAAACAAACCACCTTAGACAAAGAGTGAAATATATAAAGCTATTCGTCTGTTACCAGAGTACTAATAATCATGATAAAAGGGGATTTTTATGTCTGTCCCAGTCTTTTCCACAGATGAGAATGTGAACAAATATGATTAATTACTATTGAGTATCTTTATTTATAAGTAATCAATAGAGATATATGATTATAACCAGTTTTTGTCTCTTTGGTTTACTTTGGAGGTCAAGACATCTTTATGACAGAAGAACAGAAGAAATACTACAATGCAATGAAAAAATTGGGTTCAAAGAAGCCACAAAAGCCTATACCTCGACCAGCAGTAAGAATAAAAATGTTTCTGTTACTTTAACATTTATTTAAAAATGGGATTGTTTCAATTATGCCTTAGGATGAATTCAGTTGTAAACTAAAAAACCAAGGAATATAAGAAATAATAATTTTATCTGAAACCCAATTTTTTCTTTTTTGTAATCTTACTATGGAGGACTTTTCCCTTTCCTTTTTCCCTCCCCTCATTTTCTCTGCTGAGGGCAATGGCATTTTATGTGGCATTCTTTCAAAACACTGGTTCAACTAGAACAATTAAATATGGCAGTGTATTTGTCAAAATACGTGAAAGTCTCAAGGCACAGACTTTTTCAGTTGTTGAAGAAGGCTCTGAACCTGCTCTGTTGGGGCAAGTTACTGTATCATTACCTGAATAAAAGTCCTTTTGCCCCTCACATTCCTGTTGCACAATTCATACAATGGTTTGCTTTCCTGGGCAGGGCTACCCTAGCACTGCAGAGCATGGTTTGGCTGGGACAGAAAGTGATTACAGCTCTGCAGTGGTACTTTGGACTGTGGGATTTGCTCAGTGGCCAGTCCACCCATCAGTAAATTCTCTAAAGCTGAAAAATGGAAGATATTGTTTTAAAAGTTATTTTTGTGATGTGAAGACCACTGAATCAGAGCTTGAAAACTGTATACATTTTATGGCAAATGAAATGCTGCTAAATCACAGCCTGCTCACATCTGCCTCCCATTTAGGTTTTTTTCCAGTTTTGCCAAGCTAGGCATTCAGTTAATAGTCTGTGCCACAAAAGGTTACACTCAACCGGTTCAGAGTGGGGAAGTGTCCTTTGCAACTTCAAAAGAAACACACCATGCATATTTTGAAAACAACCCTTTAATGCTTATAAACACAGCAGTTGCATTTCCATTTAATTTGTGTTTACAGTACAAATGGGAAAATGCATACAAATGGAGGACTTAATGCAAGACATGAAATCCCCTTCACAATAGATTTAAAGAATTTGCAGCAATATCAAAAAAGAAATGTTACCCAATGCATATCATAATGAATCTTGTTTTTCCCCCTCAGAACAAATTCCAAGGCATGGTCTTTGATTTTGTAACAAAACAAGCATTTGATATCAGTATCATGATACTCATCTGCCTTAACATGGTCACAATGATGGTAGAAACAGACGATCAGAGTGAAGACATGGAAAACATTTTATATTGGATTAACCTGGTGTTTATTGTACTTTTCACTGGAGAATGTGTCCTGAAATTGATTTCACTTCGCCATTACTACTTCACTATAGGCTGGAATATTTTTGATTTTGTGGTTGTGATTCTCTCAATAGTAGGTAAGAACAATTTATTCTTATGAAACACATAATTCTGTGGAAACTGCGACATTTTTGCAATGTGAAGTCTATTTATATTTTGGTTCGACATTGGCACTAAAAAGTCTGATCATGATTTTTCTTTCTTCTGATTTCATATTATCCATAAAATAACTGAACAGTATGGTAAGACATTTTTTACCAACAGACTTCATATGCTTTCTCTTCTATTAGTTGAAATTTAACCTTCATTCTGAATTCAGTAGAAACTCTTCAGCATAGAAACAAACCCATACATTAAAGGTAATTTTGACATAAACTAACAGTGGCAGAGCTGAAACAGATGTAGTAATAAACACAAGGCTCCATTAATCTTTGGTTTATCTAGAGCAGAAAACCTGAAAGAACTTGAGTAACAATTCTGTCATTTGAACTTCTTGTACCTCCTTTATATGCACATTGGTTTTGCTGGTTTTGTATGGAAACAGGATGTGGTTATTTTTCTGCTTTGAGGCGCATAACATAATACTCAATTCTTCTACTCCTTATTCAGTTCTAAGAAGCCTTTTTATTGTCAGTTTGTTTATGTTTGGAATTGCAGTGTCATTAATGCTAATCTTGTGGTCACATTACTTCATGTGTGATTAAGAAGCTGCAGTTTTCCTCGAACATACATATTTTCTTTAAATACCATGACTTGATTACATGGCATTTTAATATGACTAAAAATGTGATCTTTCTTAAGATTAACAGATTATTTTTTTTACAGTTAAACATAAAGCTATTCTTCTTATCTCAGCATTTGCTGGTTTACATACCCCAGTTATCAGTTTGTCCTAGAAAAGATTGATGTTGTCTATTTGTGTATCTGTTTGCATATGTAGTCATAAAATTAATAATTAGAGGTGTTTTTGATACAGTTTTTCATTATCCTGCAAATTACTTCAGAATTTCTGTTGGGATTTAGGGGTTTCCAAAGGATGCCAAGCTGTAAAGGTTTTGTAAAAACAACTGAATGGCTAATTTCTAAAATCTGTTCAAATATCCTATTCTTCTTAAATTTCTACAATGTTTATAGGCTAAATCTTTAGCAGTGGTTTTTAAATGTAATCATATTTTTTACTAATGTAACTTGTTTTTCAACAGGTATGTTCTTGGCTGAGATGATTGAGAAATACTTTGTGTCCCCCACACTATTCAGAGTCATCCGACTTGCCAGAATAGGTCGAATCCTGCG
>JANIJG010013872.1:0-13567 GCA_024611175.1 Megaceryle torquata
GCAAGAGGACAGTGTCGTGTTACCGTTGAACAGGCCCTTTAGCATATAAAGGGGGAATAAATTGGGATATTTTGATTGATTGAGCCTGAAATTCTGAAGTAGATCCTTAACTGATGAAAACAGCACTTTGCTAAAAGCAGCAGCCTAATGTTTGACATCCGTGTTAGCCATTGGCTTTCTGTTTCTAGATTGATCATTTCTATTCTCAATTATCAGGCCTGGCTTCAATCCTCAGCATCTTCCTGCCCGTCTCCTACTCCTTACGTTGGCCAGTCTTAGCCCTCTGCCAGTTTTTCAGTGAAGAGAGTACTTCTTCAGTTTCCAACTCAGCTCTGTTTTGGTTTTACACATCCTGCCCTGTCAGTCTGGCTCATGCACTTCTTGGTCTCACTAATGAAACAGTCTTGGTTGCTGCAACAGTCCAGCAGTCAGATGTGGGTTTGATACCTGCCAGTCCAACAGCTTGCTTAGTTAAAACCATAACCTGCGATGTATTGCAATTCTCCTACTGTGAGAAATAAAACATTTGGGGGCATACTAAAAGAAAACACGCTGTTATGGTTTAGAGTGTTTAAAGCAAAGCTGAAGCATGCTTTGTATCAAATCAGCTTTTGCATTTCTCCTTCAATCATACTGCCAGATTTTTCTTTTATTACCTTGAATCAATTTTCCCTCCCTCTCAACTTCTCCACCCTTTTAATTTTCACCGCTTCGCTTCTGTTCAGGCTTATATTCTAGCCCCAAATTCCCTTCTATTCACTGGTGATCCTTAGGTGGCCATAATCTGGAAAATGCTGCTATTACTTGGCATTTTTTTAAATTATTAATATTTCAGTTGTTAATATTCAACAGCAACTCCTTATGCAAAGTTTATATCATCCTGAAGAACCACAGCTTTAGCAGGGTGGATCTAAAGCACCACAGTTTTCTTTTGAGAAAATAAAAATTTATGATATTTACTGTCAATAAACTTGTAAGATAAAATTGTATCAGCAAGGGGGCAGAAAAGCAGAAAATTACAAAGATGTGTGAAGAGCTTACAGAATAGAAGGATTAGTTAATAATTTACCTTAGATGGGTAGGATGGTGTAAAATCCACAGTTAACAGTAATTGGGGTGACCGATTCTGCATTTGCTTTTTGTAAAAAGAATAATATTTTTTAAGTGGGAATTGGATACAAATAAACTGATTCCATTAGTTTCACATAAAAGATAGAACAATAAGTTCAGCTGTTTTTCCAAGGAGGATGCCCATTTAATTCCGTCACTCGAGATTTAATGGCCGTGGTTCAGGTGTCCCTCGGATTGCCTGTAAGTCAGAACATTCCCTGGCCATCTCAGTAGATGTAAAGCAGGAGGTGAGACCTTGCCTGGTCACTGTAAAGCAGTCGGCAACCTGCCAAAACAATCAGGAGGTAATTTGGGTAATTGAGGAAAAACGTGTGATATTCATCAAGTCACAGAGACACTGGGAAAAGACTTTTGTCCACTGTGATAAGTCCACCAGCCCTAGATTCTTATCTGCAAAGGCTGCTTTTGACACGATTGTGACGTACGGCAACAATCAGTCTGTGGCTCCACGCTTGCTGCAACAGGGATCCAAATTGTTTTTTGACAAATCCTTAGGAAGGCTGCCAGGAGCCTTCTGGCACACACTAACAATCAGCTTATGGTCCTGCACAAAGATACAAATTCCCGACAGAGGTTAAATGTACTGCATTAGCAATTGTCTTCTATTTTATCGTATAACAGGAAGACATGTTGTGATGAATAAGTAATTCGCTTGAGAGTAGTTTGAAAATACTGCAAACTTGACAGATGGCAAAAAGATAGCTTAGCAATGTTGCATTATTCCTACTGTGGTTTAGTTTTTAACACCTTTGCTCATTACATATTAAAAACAAAAGCAGTAGACCAATACTTGGCATCACTTTTTGTTGCAGGTTTGTCAAATACACAGTTTCGTACCTGGGGAATGCTTACCTTCATCTCCATACTAGAAATCACAATATTGTCATTCCTGTATAAACAGTGAATGCAAGCGGGGTACCTCAGATCCACTGATCTCAAAGTGCCAGGAGAAATCAACTGCTGCTTGGTTTCTTTATACTCCACGTAGTAGCTGAAATGAAAACACAGAAGGTGGCACATGAAGCCAGTTTGTCTTATAGCCCACGTTCAGAAAACATGTTTTGATGTGGAAGGCTTTGAAGGTGTGTCGGTGGAATGGAGAGTCACGTAACTGTGTGTTTTCATGCTGAATCCCACCACAGAAGAGTACAGGGTATGCAGGTCTTACTGCAAGCTGCCTTTAGATAAAGAAAGAAACAATGGTGAGATACCAAACTGGCCCAGTACAACCGGGGACAGGAGTGAGGCTGGGGCACAGCTCTCAGCAGGCCAAGAGCTGGCTAGGAGTTCTGCTGCAAGTATGAGCTGTTGCAGGGTAACTTAGTCCCTTTGATGAGTCAGCTGCCTATGACTCACTCTTGGTCTCTTCTGCCCACTTCAGGTCAGTGTCCAGACAGAGGAGGAGAAAGGGGGCCAGACAGTGTTGTACTATATATGCTGGTGCTGTTTCATTAAGGGCTTTGTCTCTTTCTGGGACTCTTTTAACATCACAGGCAGAAAAGGCAACCTGAGAGAGGATGGTCCAGCCCCCAGAACCACCAGTTCAAACCACCTTTGAACTCTCTTCATTTATGGGTGTGTAGCTGGATGAGACTCATGGCAGATTCCCACTCCTAAAGCTAACAGTCTCCATAAGCTATGTCCCCATGTCCATCACATTACATTTCAAGATCTGTCATTCATCTTTTTCCTTGTTCTTCGCACTTAGTTTTCATATTGCCAAGGGAAACATTTTCTTTTTTCCCATCTGTGACACTTTTTTCTCTTTGCCTCCCTGTTTGATTTCTTTCCTCTTTCCATCATATGAGGCAATGCTTGTAGTCCTTTCTGTGTGAAAAATAAATCCAAAAAAGGACAAGAAAGCATGTTTTGGTACTTGGCGTTACGCAAGTCTGCTCTTTAGCACAAGCATATTATTCCTTAAGGAAGAAAATAACTTTCTTTTCCCCTTCAACTTGCAAGCTGCTGTGGGATGATGGAACAAGCAGGTTTTGGATATGGTAAAATCATCCATGTGGTAACCCAGACTGTTATGTGTTCCAGACAAGATAGGTTTTCAAGCCCCTGACCCTGGAGACTAGTAAATAATCAGTTATGCTGTGCCTACCAGTTCTTTGACTGAAGAAAGGAACTACATCAACCTGTTGCCTTAAAGGAACATTGCATCATGGTGGTCTTGCAATTCCCCATGTTCAGGCCCTCTCAGTGCCTGAAGTCTGATAAAGATAAAGATATTCTGTACAATTTGAATTGCAGCTGCTTACCGAGAAACCCAAATAAATAAGAGCCCCAGCACCAGTGGGAATTTCTGAAGCTGCTGTGCTGGTCTCTCAGAATCATTGCAGCAACAGAGGAGCCGCTGCACTGCCAGAAGCTGTGGCCCCTCAGGCTCGAACCTCATCAGAGCAGTGAGATAAAGCATGGTCAGCGTGGGGACCTGCTAGGAATTAGGCTCTGCAGGGTGCTGGGTGAGGATCTCCATTCTGGTTGCCCAGAGCTAATGTAGCTTAGCTGAGCCTTGCAGCAAGTGGTGGAGAGCCAGTGTTGTAGTTTCTGTGCCCCATTCTCAAGTGTTTGTTGGTGGAATGGGAGGAAGATTTAGTGACCTAGAGGGAGAGAACATGTCAACTTGGTGTTGTCTTGGCTAAAAACCCCTGTAAGCAACAGTGGATAAAGAGGAAGGACACTGCTCAAGGGTCTGTTTAATGGGCTCTGGGGAAAAAGGGAGATTTCTTCACATTTGTATTTCTTGCTTCCTTTTTTGGTTTTGTGCCTATATATGCCTTACCTTATGAGAGGCTGCAGTGAAAGGTGTGTCCATTTGTGGTGGGAGATGATACTCTGAAGGTGTTTTAGCTAAGGGGGGTTGTTAGATGATTTTCATAGGAGAATGGTCCCATTTATAGATAGATTGGATATAAGGAATACTTTTTTTTACGAGGGTGGTGAGACCCTGACCCAGGTTGCCCAGAGAGGTGGTAGAAGCCCCATTCCTGGAAACATTCCAGGTGAGGTTGGGTGGTGCTCTAGTTGCAGAAGTCGCTGCTCACTGCAGGGGGGTTGGAGTAGATGACCTTTAAAGGTACCTTGCAACCCAAACCATTCTGATTAATTTTCTGCCTCGTGTTTCAGTGAAGGAGTGTTAGAGGATTAATCAGACTTGACTCCTTAGGAGGAGATCTGCTTACACTGCTAGCTGCAGGGTGGTTGAAGTTGTCTGCCTGTCTGAAGTTGTCTGTCTGTCTGAAGAAGTCTTTTATGGGTCAGTATGAGTTTGCTTTGCTTGTGCCTACAGATGAGTCTGACCTGTCTCTCTTCAGTAACACCATGCTGAGTTGAGCATCACAATATATTAGCCAAGTCTTTCACCATGCTAAAGCAGCTGTATCGCTTTTAGGGTACTCAGAGCATGGATAAAGCTTGCTCACCTGTATCAGAGGAGTAGCTACTCAGAAAGGTACCTACACTAGCTCACAATGAACCAGCTTGGCTACCAAGCACAGCCCAGCTGTTGTAACACGGTGAACTACCCCATTTGAAATGCCTGCGTGCACAACAGCTTGCCAGCTCACCATGTCCATGAGATACTTCCTTTGCTGCCAGCCCTGGGCAGTAGTGGCTGTTTCTGTGTTGCATTCGAGGACCACGTAATCTGTTTCAGATGCTATGTGACAGAGAAAAAGCCTTGGGTCTGTACTACACTGTTCTTGACAGATACAAGGCAGGCATTTGGGGGGGATTTCAGCTGTGTTTTGTTGGGATTCTTTGAGAGACTCAGGGGGCCGCACTGTAAGGCCTTGTGTCGTGCATCCAAAGGCTGTGGCCGCTCTGTCCCACTGTGCAATGCCCTTTTGTGTCTTTGTTTCACCTGCCTCATCCATCCCCTGTACAAGCTGCTCAGGGCAGAGACTGTTCAGTGTAACTCTTCCAGGCAGGAATTGGGTCTGAATGGAACGTGGAGGATATGACTTTATA
The DNA here is from genome assembly GCA_024611175.1 of Megaceryle torquata. Classification (NCBI taxonomy): domain Eukaryota; kingdom Metazoa; phylum Chordata; class Aves; order Coraciiformes; family Cerylidae; genus Megaceryle; species Megaceryle torquata. The sequence goes on from JANIJG010013872.1 coordinate 5,107, forward strand.
CTGCTATTGACAATGAACAACATCACAACAAATCTGATTTTTTTTAATCGTTTCATCTTCTTCCCTTACTATTGGGTGGGATTATTCTGTCTGACCTCTGAAGCTATGCTACTAATTTGCTTTATTGCTTAAAAAAACAACATGAATTTCCCTGAGGCTGTTCCAGAAATCACTTACTTTGTTATCAAAGGATCAACAATTCAGTGAAGACATCTGGGCTTTTATTTTTTTACCCAGAGCTATTCTAAGAAAAGAATATCAGAATGTCTGTAAAGAACAACTATTGAAATACTTCAAAAAGTACTTGAGGCTCCTGTAACAAGCTGTTCATGGTGCTGTGCAACAGTTGTATCATCCCCAAATGCTCACTCATCCCTAGAACGGCAGGCATTGTTCCAGGCACCTCATGCAAATCTTTGCACTGAGACTTAAGAGCTGTATTTCATTCTATTTTTTACTATAATCTGAGCAGACCCAAGAAAATTGTGAAAAGGGAGATTTCCATTGCAAGTATTGGGGCAATTGCTCTATTTAGCGATGGTACATGTGAGCAGGCAGACTAATGCTCTCTATAACTCTCTCTTTTTAAGTATTCATCACACAGATGAGAAAAACTACCACCACAAGCATGATACGAGGAATACTAAATCCATTTGTAGGTTGCTGGCTGATTTGTGGAACTCGCTGCGATATCTGCCACAGTCAGGAGCGTAAGAGGCTCAAGCGATGGGGCATCTCTTCTTGCTGCTAATACCAGCTTTCACCATTCTGCTGCTCTTCAGAGCATGAAACTGCTGCAGCTCCCCACTAGTAGGCATCGGTTGTCCTTAAAAGCAGACACTTCTTTCAAACACTGTGTAACAACAGAAGAAAGAAGGACGTAGAAGAAAACCTAGTCTGAGCTGGGTTGACTACTTTTGTGCTCACATATTTCTCATACTTTTTGACGAAGTTTTTGCATTTCCTTGTGTTTGACCTTCTAAGAGTGCACCTTTGACTCTGAAGCTAGGTTGTTTTCCAGATACAGCTGCAGGAGCAATATGTTGGGTACAAGCTATTCTTCCTGCCTTTAGATTTATGTTAGACGTAGAGTTTTTGTGCCATGAAATACTATCCCAGGTTCACTGAAGGCATGTTGCAATTAGTTCATTTGTTTGACATGATACTTTTAAACTACCTTCTGTGATAGCTGCACTCTGCAATTGTCACCTGCTCAGGTCTGGACTGGTTATAGACTCACAGAAGTTATGTTGCACTTCCTTTTGTTCTCGCTCATTTTTATGATTTAATTGGAATTCAGCAATGACCCTGACGGAAATGAAAGCTTCAGGCAGGAGAAAGCAAGGTATGTTAAAATGAAGCACAGCATAAAGGAAGTTTTTGTAAATTGGATGCTACAGAATGTGAAACCTAAGCAAGCTAGTTTTCTGGGGAGCATCTGATTTTGTCCTTCATCCGCTTACTATACTTAATGAGTACAACTGTCATTACCACTAAGGCTATTTTGTACGGCCCATTTTGTCTGTCATAATACCTCTGAGTGGGGTAAACGTGTCTGCTGGGGAAACGAGACTGTTGGAAACCAGCTTTCAAGAGTGTGGCAGAATCACTGTCCGTGCTTGGACTTTATACCAAGAACAGCTGGTTGGGTCAGGACAGCTACTGTCCTGTACCTCACACAGTGATTTTTGCTGACAGTGAACTAAACTTAAAAAAAAAAGCTGCTGCTTTTTGGGTTTAAGAGCATTTTCCAGTGTGCAGAGACTGAGGATGACTACAGAGGTGGAGGCAGTGAGCAAGAGAGCTGCAGTGTATGTGAAAGTTGACCTTGTGGACATTTAGATTGCACTGAAATAAGCATGAAGTGGACCTGAAGTGCTGCCCAATTGCCTGCTCTGCGGTCACTGTGGAAACACCTACTTAAGGGGTCAGGAAAGTGGAGCGGCTGACCTCTTGATGGACCTTGATTGCCTCCTTATTGATGTTACTGTAAATCAGCAGAGTAGGAAATGGCACAGGCAAAGGTAAAATGAAGCAAAGGGAACTTGCTGCATCTTGTGGGGTTATGCAGGTGAACAGCTAAAGCAGCAGTGTAGGAAGCATGCATATTAAAAGCATTAGTATTACCTGTCTCTGTGAGACAGGCAGTATGGCAAATGAGGTACTGCTGGTGCATCACCTCTTGCTGAACTCAGATAGACATTTCCCCTAGACTTGTCCCTGGCATTGAATGCATTCCTTTGCCCTTTCATTCTGGTTAATGAGGCTGGCCAGAAGCCCCTATTACAGGGGTTTCTGTGAAGTGAATCCTTGTGTTTGAAGTGTTAGCTGTGCCAGGGCATCCTTATCTCCCTAACAATTTCATGAAGATTTGCAATTGGCTGTGCCATGTGAGTGATCCACCAACCTAATCAAAGTGTCCTACTGTGATATTCATGTTTCTGACAGCTTGTCTTATGTATAGTTTTCAAAGTCTATAACCTTCTTCAGTTAAATTCATGGAATATTTTAATTTTTCAATTAACAAAAAAACTTTTTCAAGGCAATTTTTTAGAAGTAGTAAGTAATTCCCTGTGTCTGTATATCAGGAATAGCCCTTTCCATGTGTGACAGTTATAACCTAGCAGCTGAAATAAAAGTTAACATTTTCATTATAGGGGAAAAGTCAGAGTCTCTGAGCTATTGGTTTTAGCTAAGATTGTTTTATGCCTATGAGAAGCCAGTTTATCAAAGAAGTCTTTCCATGTTTGACAGATTTTATATATGTGATATTTTACATTTATAAACACGCAGTGATTTATGTAAAATGCTATTTTTTTCTGCATTTCACTTTGCCTGTTACTGATCACTAATACAGTGGTTGGAAAGCAAGCATTCACCATCTTCTCTATGTATGATTTCTTTATTATGCTCCTTGCAGAGCTATTTGCTTGGAGACCCAAGTTCTTTTTCTAATTCGGTGTCTTTGCATCTTCTGGAACAAACAAAAAGGAAAAAAAAAAAAAGGCAGAAGAGAATTACAGAAAAGCAGTAGTTTCTGTAACTGGAAGCAACATCCAAATTGTTCCATCTGGCTACATTGGCACCTTTTTATAGTTTATTGCTCATTTGGAAATGAGAGTCACAATTCCATTGCACAGAATGCTCTCATCCTTTCCAACAGAACATCTGAGAAGAAAGCCCAGATCTCCCAGGGCTTCAGAGTAGCTCTGTGCTGGGCTAACTCCTGTGTCCCCCTTCCCTGCATCTGGAAGAGAAACGTGCCCAGGAACAGAGTGACACAGTGTCCCTCCTAGATTTGTTAGTGTGATCAAATCAAAATTTAAGTAGACTGGAGTTGATTTTGATGAATTTCCCTCATTTAACTGAGGGGATTTAATTGTTGTCCACAAGTATTTTAAATTAAGAAAATGAGCGTCACCCGAAATGACCTTTGGTTTTGATAAATTGTTATAGTAGATGAAATGGAAATGCCAATAATCTTAATTCAGGTTAACAAAATCCTTGTTATAATTATTTCCAAATAATTTATGTCAAAATTAATCTTCCAATTGTCACAAAACCTTTAATCATATTAATGGTATTTTTTGGGAAACCTCTAAAATCTTCATAGATTATCTATTCCAATATTTCCAATATTCCCAGTATTCCCAGTTGGTAGTGAGTTATAGTAGGCAGCCTGGGAAGAGAAGTGCAGGTTGTTGCAACTGGAAAAAGGTACATCAGGGTGTATCTGAGAAGCTGAAAAATATGACTGTGGCTATTTGAAGGACCCTTTAGGACACCGATACTCTGTGCCTCAGAAATGGTGGTGGGAGCACTGCTGGTCAGTGGCACATCCAAGGACCAGAAGCAGTTTGATGAACTGTGCTCAGACACAACCTTTTCACAGAGACCCCACTCCCTTCCATGGTGCCAAGCTGAGATATTACAGATATTGGATTGTGACATCTGTCAGTCAAATGCAGATCAATGTCAGCTGGTATAATACTTGTACTTTGCTGCCTGTAGCGGTACTGAATTTTGCCCATCTGTCATAAAAGACAGAAAATTTCAGGCATCTAACAGCATCCCAGCTTCCTTTTGTAGAGATGTAGTTGGATGGCAGTGTGTGGAGCTACCTAGGCTTTGCAGGATACCGTGTCTAGCATCCGGACCACTGCACAACTGAAATCTTAATGGACTTATGCATGCTTTATGGATACACAGGGGGTCCCCCCTCATACTCTGGTTGATACTGTCCAAACCCATCATAAAAACACTAATCCAGTCTGTCTCAAAACACTAAAGAGACTGATACAATATTAATTAGATTAACTTCCAAGCTCTAATTTGCAGTTTATACAAATCATTAAGCCAGTGCCATCCCTGGCCTTTTCTGATTGTGCACAGCAAGATATTGAGCACTTGAGCATCTTTGTCAATGCACTGAGCTTGATAAGAGCTGCTGAAAGTCTGTCAGCTAACATCTGAGAAGCAGTAGAGACAGTCATCTTAGACCACCACCCAGCAACCAAGAACCGCCCTTTACTTGTGGTAATAAGGTAGTGCTGGGCAGCCCGTGTGCTTTGATATGGGGGAAAAAACAGCCTTTTGCTTGCAAGCTTGTGGTTGTGCTTGACTGCTGAGGAACTCAATAGCAGGACAGGCAAGCAACTGTTCACATGGCAGGTTGGGGCTGGCTGTGCTGGAGGCTTTGTGGGAAGCTAATGGTGACAGCCTGCTGGGCATCTGTATGTTCTACTTCTCAATGGTAGGAGAAAAGAAATTTCAGTCTTGGAGGGGTTGCTGACTCTGATAGAAGCAACGCCTTTCTGGTAGGAGGCATGGGGAATGGAGGCAGGTTTCCTGGAATGAAAGGAGACGTTACTGTCCCTTCCTCAGAACAGCTGAGAGCTCAGTGGCTCAGGGAATGGTCCAAAGTTGGGACCACCTCACTTCTTGCTCTGTCCCAGATGAGAGCCAAGTCCCCCTGCACACCAGCCTGAGCACAATCTGCTTGTGAAGAAGTTGGCTGAATAGGCTTTCTCCCAAGGAGCTCCCTCCTGAGTCTAAAATGTCTCTGTGCTGAAAGACTTGGTTGAAGTTGCATTTTCACCAAAAGTTTTGGTTTAAACAGGTTGGAACTTCCCCAGGAAAAAGATCCATTGGGCTGGAAAATTTCCATATAGCTCTGGTGCAAAACAATGTGATTAAATTTCAGAACTTCTTTACAGCTGCAAGATGTGGGGAAATGCTCACAGAGAGGTACAGGCAGAAATGTGGATTTGCTCTGAAAATGAAGTTAAAGAAGGAACTCATCTGCCAATTACTTATTAAAGCCATAACTGCAGAATCTCAAATACTGAAATTAGCCTCCCTGCTTCAGTAGAAATGTCTCTGTTCACTGTCTTATTTGTCCCTTTCTTATGTCTCCACTGGAGTGGTCTTGTGCAGGAATTTCTAACCAGGTCTTCTCCCCCCACTCCCCCCCGTGCTAGTTTTTGTGTATGTTCGGAGCAAAGAGGACTTTAGCCCAGGGATCAGATGATTTACAGAGTGAAAAAATATTGCTTTATAATAAAAGGAGGATATTGAATAAAACCCAGATTTAATACCCAACCTAACAGAACACCCTGATGAATGTAATTGCATTTTAAGCATTCTGATTGAATTTTTGATCCATATTGCATTTGTTTTGCTTGTGAATCTTTTATGAAAAAAAAAAGTATCTGGAGATTAAAGGATTACTGAGTTGTTAAGAAGCCAAGGCAGCTGCTAAAGCATCTGAATATTCTTGCCTAAATTTGGTGGGAAAGCTATATTAATCTTATCTATTTTGTAAGCAATATGTCTCAAGCCAAAATAGCCCAGGGGAAGGGGGACAAGAGAGAAGAGATATAAGGGACAATTGCTTCTACAGGTGACCAAACTTCAGGGCATGGCTGGGAGCCGGAATGAAACAGCTCTGTAATTGACAAAAGAGTTAATCTGAAATGATTATAGAGGAGGATGAGCTTTTTCCTTTTTTCCCTCTCTTAATTTTCTGATGAGGTGGAAAGAGTCAGTAGTCACTTGCATATGCTCAGATCACTCATTTCTGTTCTTTCTTAGTGGTGAGGAGTGTGGGCAACCTGCTCGAGCCTTTAACTCCTAAAAATAAGGTTTCAGCAGGAGACATAGAGGCAGCAACTGTTGCAAAAGAGGTTGCAGCAACTGTGTTTGCAAAAGAGGTTTCCAGCAGTGGGGGTAGGACTCCAGCAATCATGTTCAGCACAGAGAGTAAGTGATGGATGTAGCCAAGGGAAGAGATTCAAGTCAGTTAGGGTCAGGGTGTGCCTTTAGGCAAGACAGTGAGCAAGTGGCTCTGCTTATAGAGAAACAAGCTCAGCTTTGGGAAGCTGTGAAACTTTGGTACTGTCTAAAAACTCACTGTTTGTTTGGGTGAAACACTCTTTATTATTAGGTCCAAATGACCATTTGTTTGTGCATGTAAAAAAGAAGCAGGTAAACTTCTTAAAGTTGGCTGCATGTAGCAGCAAAGTCTTCATCTTCCAAGGACAAAAAAAATCCCACCAAGCCCTGCAAAATCAGAGGAGGTCTTTCAGGCTTTAACAGGCTCTCCCAAATCTGTAGCATATTTTACCAAGTGCTGGCTGCCTCTCGAAATCTTCTCCTAGCTGAACAAAACCTCAAAGCAAATCTTAACAAATGACTTCCAGTCCGACCAGGGTGCATGATAAGCACAGGGCAACCTCAGCAGTGCTAATGGGGAACGGCTTTTGGCGAGTGGTTTTTCATCTCTGTGAGTAACAGATCACCATATGCTGTTGTGGCTGAAATGTGGTGATAAAATAAAGTAATTGTTTTGCTGTTCTGCAGTGATATAAACAATATTTATTTCTAGTGTTCCAAAACTGTAAATGTAGTGTTTTGTAGGTAGCACCACTTTAAAGTATGCTTAGCATAATTTCTGTGCTAGTCAAAGCTTCACAAACCATTAAAAGTGAGAACAGAACTAAAGAGCTGAAAAACAAAAGCAGCAGTGGGAAAAACTGCCTAAGGAAAGAACTTCTTAATTTCTTCTATCTAGTGCTTTTGATTAGACACACAACTTGGGGGTGGGGTGGAGGCTGTTTTCTCTGATTCTAGAGTTAGGTGGATGAGATTTGCTAATATTTCTGAATATCAGTCTTTCTAAAACCATTGCAGGCAGATAAATCCCCCAGAACACTACAGAGTCCAAAGCGGTTTAGTTCAGAACAAAGAAGCCCCTTAAACATGGGGGCAGGGATAGAAATCTGTGTTAGATCTAGAGACCAGTGGGGGAAAACTAAGTAAGGGAAGACTTGATGCCTGCGTGAAGCCTCTGGCTTGGTTTAAAACCAAGCTGCAGTGAAACATTTTTAGTCTTCTGCACAATTCTACTTAGTCATAGCCCATAACCAGAGCTGCAGATTTATGTGCGTTCCTCCATTTTTTTTTCCTTACAAATCCTGTGAGATGTTTAGAGTTGGATTGAATGAAATTTGGGCTTTTGTGCATATTGGAGACATCTGAAGTAGTCATTCCATATACACTTGACATGGGACAGATTTCATAGCCCTGTGCTATGTTGTTTGGGCTCGTTTGTCATTTTTTGGCAGCAACAGCAGAAAGCTAGATATACCCTGAAAAAAGGGACTGCTTTGCTTGTAACTGGAATCTTAAACGCTGTAATCGTCTGACGGTTGTAGTTTCAAGCCAAGTACAAGAGTTTAAAATGGCTTTCTGCGTGCACTCTTAGTCTGAGCCTGTGCTGTGAATGTGTTTTAGGTATCATTATTTCTAACCAGATGCCTTCTGATTGATAAAGTGCACTGGCACTTGGATTCTTTATTTGTCCTTTCATCTGTATCCAGCAGAAAGCAGTGGATGCCTTTGAAACTGTTCACAGCAAACACTGCATCAAATGAAAGGAATCAAAAGGCTTGGCTTGATCTGCCATTCTTATCTGCGGCAGTTACACCTTGGCCTAAGAGCAGCCCTCTTCACTAATCACATTTCTGCTCTCTGGGCCTTAGGGACTGACATTGTCAGCTCCATTTGGATATGCAGGGGGATTGAGTTCAGCAGCACTCTGGGTGCACTTATAGTCGTCTTTTTTGAGGTTGCTGATGGATGTAAGCAATCAGCTCAGGAAACTGGGGGCTTCACTTGCAAAGGGAAACGTTTTCTCAATTGATGGAAAAAATGCCATGCCATCAAGGCATGGGTAGGACCTGGAAAAGCCCTCCTTCTAGCCTCCTGTACTGGTCTTTCCTGTGACCAAATGGAGCAAAGTTGTTTGTGACTTTTGGTGGTGGTGGTTTGTTGTTTGGTTTTAGTTTGGTTTTTTTAAGTAGCTTCTTTCTTTCCCCCCCCCCCCCCCCCCCCCCACACCACCCTCTCTCCCCTCGTCTGCGTCGTTAGGTATTGTGGTGTGAGGTGGGGGTAATTAGGC
>JANIJG010013872.1:33455-80005 GCA_024611175.1 Megaceryle torquata
ATGGAGCAGATCTCTGAGACTTTCTGGGTTTCTCTTGAACAGGAATTTACTTGCACAAACAATCTCAGCAAATAATTGAAAACATTTGGGAACTACAGCAAAACATGCTAGTAGTCTTGGAGAAATCTTACTTGCATGGACAGTGAAGAAACTCTAAGCCTAAAAGTTAATTTTTCATGCAAGAGAATGGGTAAGGTTCATTGCAAGTTTCATTTATGTTCCCATTGTTTAGTGCCATACAAAAGCCTTACTCTATTCTATGTATTTCCTGTAATAATTGGTAAAATTAGACCAGGCTTTGGATTTTACTGTTGCTAGTACAATACCATTTAAGAATGCTGAATATATTTTATTTAGAAAGGTGCTGACATAGACACAGGGATTTTTTTCCTCAGGGTTTCTTTTGAGTTCAGTGTATTGCTTGCTCAGGTGAAGAACATTGGTTATTTAATGAACAGTTCAAAATTATTGGAAAAAATTCTGAGGTAAAGAACATCATGCTTTTGGTATCCCTTAAGTATAGAGTGCTATCTACTCCCAACTTCTCTGCATCCAAGGTACTTGCAGTGAATTAATTTCTGAGATAGGTATTACTGGAAGAATAATAATAATATAATGTAGGGAGTACCTCAGAGAAAAAAATCTCATCCTTGAAGTTTCCTGTATGGAATATAGGTCTGTATTTTGTGGAATAACGACACACACTGCTGATAAGCAAAAGTTTCCAACATCAGTGGGTTGTTTTATCATTTTCTGATAGGCACAGTCAATTTGTGTATCTAGTATTCGTAGCTGATTGATAGCCTGCTGTAACAGATATACCAAGGGAAATGCTTTTGCCTATAGTGGCTTCTTCTTTATTGGATTTTTAAGTTACAAATTTAATAAATCTCAGTTTTAATTAACAAAGTAAATATAAAACTGAGTTATGGGTTTAAAGGGAAAATGTACAGGAACCCCATGACTGAACAGAAGATCTGAATCTATTTTTCAGCCTTGAGACATATTTAGTCTTCTATTTATTCTTGTCTGGCAAGAAACATTTCATATGCTAGGAAAGCTTAATTATTCCTGAAAAGGAATCAAAATCACTGAAGAAAAAAAGTCCTAAATTTGTAATTCTGGGTGGTTGATTCGACATCACAAGGTTGTTCTCCTGTGTATTTGATGTGTGGCCATATTCTTCTTCTGTCTTCTTGTAAATGCATGTAGTGAGTACTTTTTTGTCTAAGCTGAGATAGGTTTAATTTACAGCAGGGGTGCCGCTGTGGCCTGCTGGCACTGTGCTTTTGAAGGATGTGAGTTCAGGTCTCAACAGGGCACACTGAGAGTTAGAGGCAGGTAAGAGCTGCCAGGACTTCTGATTTCTGTCTGTTGTGCCAGAGAAGGAAAATACAGGATGTGGCTCCCGAGTGCAAGGCAGTTACCAGTACACTGTATGGTACAGGGAGAGTGGGCAGCATCCAGGAGAGTTCAGCCTGCTGCAGGGCTCATGTCCAGTGTACTGGATATGCTACACTTGGGAGAAGCTGCTGGTGTTCTAGCAGTTGCATTTCTCTGATAACCAGCTCTCATCTCTGTGTCAGGTTTAAGCAACTGTGAATAGAAAGTTCAGGTTCAAACTTGTTTGGACTTAAATCACCTCTTCCAACAGAAAATCAGGTGAAGAAGAGCAAGTGCAAGAGAGGCATCAGCACCTGTGGCAGTGGCCATCAGCTCCTGAGGACACAGTGTACTCTTATTGCTGATCAGAGCTATATTTTGCATCCCAGACAGGTAAATGTGTGAATCCAGAGATCTCAGAGTGCCTGCTGGAGACCTGAGTACTTTGTCCCTCTTGTGACAAGTACTGGCAGGCAGTCAAGGACATTTTCTCCTCTGTTCATGTTACAGGAAGGGCCACGGCTTGAGCCAGCTCTGGCTGATCTGACATTCACACAGGTGGACTGCTTCACAGGGCTTGAGGATGGAGAGAAGCCTGAGCTGGGCTTGCTTATCCAAATTCTTCCTTTTGCCCAACTCTGCCTTCTCCAGTGGCCCACCCTAATCCCTCAGAGACAGTCTCACAGAAGGCAAATTCACAGGAGGTGGATGCAGTGGAGATGATGCTCTTCCCCTTGTGCACATCCTCAGCTGGGATCTGCTTTATTTGCATCCTGTGCAATGCTGCTGTGCTTAGCCTGAGTAACAAACCCCATCATAAAGAACGTGCTTCCTCTTGTCAAAGCATGGCGTTTCCTTGGGAAAGGGAAAGGGGGAAGATTGCTTGTTGTTTGCAAAAAATCTTTCTACTGTTCTTAGCAATCCCTAAGCTCCCCTGGAAAGCACCTGGCAGCTTTTGAGTGAAAACCAACCAAACACTGAAGAACTGCAGACTGGAGTGGACAATGCATGTGCGCCCTGTGCGGCGCTCCAGTGGGAGTTTTCTCAAATCATTGAGTGGTATTAAGTTAGAAGGGTGCTGAGACAGGAGACTGACAGTCAGTAGTGGGACAACTACAACAACTCAGATGTGCCCCTGCACGTGGTACCTCTTGCTCTGGTACGTCATCGGGGGTTGTACATGTTACCTGTTTGGGGAATTTTCCTTCTTTCTGTGTGCAAGGAGATGGTTTTGTTCATACTCGTGCTGTTATCTGTGCTAATGGTACTGCCCAGATAGACCAAGGTCACGTTTTATGCTGTGCCTTGTGGAGCCCTTTTGACCTCCTTCCTCCACTCCTGGGTTAACCCAGAGGCAGAGTGCCTGAAGGAGGCCCTACAAGCTGCTGCATGAAGGGGGTACACCCTCTGGCCTGTTCGTGGGGATGGCCACAGATCCTGCACCACCTGGTTGTGCCCCTGGCTTGGCTCCTGAAGGGATTTCTTCACAAGTGCTTGTGTCTGCAGAGGTGGTAGGTGCTCAGGGGATTGTTTGCTTGTCCCTTGTTAGCAAACTTTCCATCTGACACATGGGTCATTCACAGGATTTGGGATGGGAAGGAGGAGATTTTCCTGTGAATGTAGGGAAGCTCCAGGATGCAGTTTCTTGTAGCCACCAAAGTTTCAGACCCATAGAGGTGGACTGAAAGAGAAAGCCTTCTTCATTAAGAGACAACCTCTAACAAGGTGTGGGAAGGGTGGTTTAGGAGCCATTTTATTTTCCTCTCCTGTCACCATGTTCATGGAATCGATTAAGTTTCTCTGAGTACCCGCCTGGTTGCTGAGCTGTCTAGGAAACTGTCTAGTAAATTTGACAGGCCTTTTATTTTCTTTATTTTCATTTAAACATTTACATCACATCTCATTACCTTCTCTTGACTGTAATTAGAAATCTTGTGGAATTAAGAACCATTAAATTCATTGAGATTTCAGCTTTGGGAATTTGCCCAGAGGCACACAGCTTACAGGCCTTCACAAGGTTTGACTTCCCTGGAGTTGTCTCCCCCTTCCCTGCTTCATCCAAGCCTTTGTAAAAAGGAATCATCTTTTCAGTTTTGATAATTAAGTGCTTTTGCCAATGAACAGATGTTTTGTAGCCTTTGTAGACCAGGAATGGCCAGGTATGTGACTTCTGCAGCCTTACACTGACTGCCTATGCAATTAAAGCAAGAACTGCTGGAGCTCAGGAGAAAGACAAGCTATTAAAGCAAAAAAATGAGTTACAACAACTCAGAAGAATATGTTTTCCCCTCTGTTTTTGATTGGACGAATATTCCTGTCTCTTTACCAACATGTATTCAGTTATGGGGTACAGCACATAGTGGACAAAGACATAAATTATAATTCAGGATATCTCTTATGATAATTTGTTTATTTATAAGTTGTGTCCAAGATGCATTGACCTTAAAAGGCAACTGTAAGTAAAACCCTATAGCTAAACATAGGCAGTGCAGGGGCAGAGATTCGGGCTTGACCCGTACCCAGAGGAGCCCTGAAGCCAGGAGAACAAGCTACTTTGCTTCACCCTTAGCAACTCTGTTTGCAGCCTGTGGTCTTTTCATGTGCTCTTCTTTTCTTGCGTAGGGTTATTTGGGAAACTCTCTAGCAAAAAATTACTAAGACTTGTTCTTAATGCTGAGGATAGCAGTTAGTACAGCAGAATTGGTGGGTCTGGGCACTTACTCTTCCCTCCTGTTGTCTACATTATTAAAAATGATCTCACTGAAATAAATATCATCCATCAGTGCCAGGTGCAGTTTAGCTAGAGTGTAGACAAGGACAAACTGTGCGCTTTCGCTGCCTGCAGACAGAAGCTGTTTGGACTGGTTTAACTGCAGAGTGGTAAAATGCTGGAAGCAAACCGATCCTTTATCCAGGAGGAAAGTGTATTCTACTATCAAATATGACAAAGCAAGCAACTCTTGTTCCTGCCAAGGTTGCATGGCTACAGAGCAGAAATGGGTTAGAAAAGGGACAGTCTGTCATGTGACAAGCCACTAGTGGGAGCAGAGTATGTCCTCTGTTAATGGAAGTGCAGATCTCAGTGCAGGTTTACTTCCATGTCACTCCAGGCCACAGCATCACTCTTGATCTACTGCATCGTAACTGAGAGCAGCTCGAGTTCAATGCAATTCATCTGCTGTGAAAAGAAAGAGGCCTGTTGGGAGAATGTTTGCAGACGTGTTGGTTACAATCAAAATATTGATGGAAAGAAAGATGATTATGTTTTCATTGTGGCTTTTAAAATGCTCAATGTGTAGGATGAGGCATGTTTAAAATGAGGATTGATGGGAGATGCGAGGGGCTTGTATTTAAAAGCAAGCAGAAGAACCAGGGAACGCTTGAGGAGAGAGGTGGCAGCATTCAAGAGGTGAATAAACTACCCCTCAATGCTCTCTTGTGCTTAGGGCCTTGTCACCCATTCCTGTAGCTCCCACTAGCAAAAGTAGTTATTTTGGCATGAGTTTACATGCTGTTATTTGCCTCACCTAAGCATCGGGTTTGAGGTTAATAATTTAAGGAAAATTGGGCTGAATTCTGTATTCTTCACTGTAACAGACACATTTTAGTCACTGCCACTGTTTCACTGCTACCTGATAATAGATGCACAGAAAATAGGCATAATTAAGGTCAAAAAGGATGTGGTCAAACATGATGATCACCAAAGGTGCACAAGATTTGCTGGGGGGGAGAACAGTTAGCAGGAACACGTTGTCTGTGTTTCCACAGGGTCAGCAGCTCATCAGCGTGGATAGGTTCTCTGCCATGCTGTCAGGTTTGAAACCTGAATTCAGTGTGCGTGGAAAACAAGAAGCAGCACTGACAGTGACCTCTTAGTAGTTACAGCAGTCAAAGGGATAAAAATACAAGTTGGGATATGTGAGGCTCAGACCTTAACAAAGTCATTAACTTATAAAGAAGGCCTTACTGATGGCTGCCCTTAATATGCATGTTCCTTGGTTTACAGGCCTTCTCCTGGCTCTCTGGCTGTCCCCAGCCACAGCACTGGGAGAGCAACTGCAATACAAGGTCCTGATGGCTCCTAGGAGCCAGAGAAGAGTCACTGCACAGTCTTCTGTGCGGGAAGAGGATTTTCAGCGTGTTACATGGTTTTGGTGCAGGAGAGCCAGGGAAAGGCACAAGCACTTCCCACCTCTGACAAATTTTGATTAAAATTCCTCTTCAAAGAGTTGACACTATCAATACCCCTTAGAATTGAAGGGGGAGGGGGACAAACCCGGGAGATAAGCCTTGGGGGAGACATATTGGTGTTGGAGGCAATATCCATACCTCGGATCAAGTGCACATATACCAATGCCCATGGCATGGGCAATAAACAGGAGGAGTTGTGCACCAGGGAAACCATGATAGAATTGCCAACACGGAAACGTGGTGGGATGAGTCACATGGTTGCAGTGCTGCAATGGATGGCTACAGGCTCTTTAGAAAGGACAGACAAGGAAAGAGAGTTGGAGGGGTAGCATTCTATGTTAAGAAGTGTTTTGACTGTCTTGAATTCAATGTTAGACACACCAAGGTGGAAAGTCTTTGGATAAGGATAAAGGGGAAGGCCAATGAGGCTGATATCCTGGTGGGAGCCTGCTATAGACAACCCGACCAGGATAAAGACACTGATGAGATATTATTTCAACAACTTGGAGATGTCTCCTGTTCACTAGCCCTTGTTCTCATGGGGGACTTCAACTTACCGGATGTCTGCTGGAATTACAACACAGCAGAAAGGGGGCAGTCCAGGAAGTTTCTGGAATGTGTGGATGACAACTTCCTGTTGCAGCTGGTAAGATAGCCTACCAGGAGTTGTGCCCTGCTAGACCTACTCTTTACTAACAGGGGTGGGCTGGTGAAAGATGCGGTGGTTGGAGGTTGTCTGGGACACAGTGACCATGATAGAATTTTCAATATGTGGTGAAGTTAAGAGGGCCATCCATAACACCCCTACCTTGGACTTCCAGTGGGCTGACATTGGTCTACTGAGGACACTGGTTCAGAGAGTTCCTTGGGAAGCAGCCCTCAAAAACAAAGGGGCCCAAGAAGGCCGGGCTTACTTTAAGGATGAAATTATGAAGGCTCAGGAGCAGGCTGTCCCTATCTGCTGAAAAATGAGCTGGCAGGGTAGAAGACCAGCCTGGTTGAGCAGGGAGCTTCTGCAAGAACTCAGGAAAAAAAGAGGAAAAAAAAAAAAAGAGTGTATCAACTCTGGAAAAAGGGGCAGGTGAACCAGGAGGCATTTAGGGATATTGCAGGGTTGTCATGTAGAAAGAGTATTATAGATGTGAAAGCTCATTTAGAACTTAATCTGGCCAGTTCTGTCAAGGATAATAAAAAGTGTTTTTATAAATACAATAATAACAAAAGGAGGGCCAGGGAAAATCTCCATTCCTTACTGGATGGAGAGGGGAAGATAGTAGCAGAAGACAAGGAAAAGGCCAAGGTACTTGACACCTTCTTTGCCTTAGTCTTTAACAAAAAGATTTACTATCATCAGGGCAACTGGGCTCCTGAGTTGGAAGGTGGGGATGGGGAGCAGAATGTCCCTCCTGTAATTCTGCCCCTGGACTCGGCACTGGTGAGGCCTCACCTCGAGTACTGGGTGCAGTTCTGGGCCCCTCACTTCCAGAAGGATATTGAGGTGCTGGAGCAGGTCCAGAGGAGAGCGACGAGGCTGGTGAAGGGACTGGAGGGAAAGTCTTATGAGGAGAGGCTGAGGGAGCTGGGGTTGTTCAGCCTGGAGAAGAGGAGACTCAGAGGGGACCTCATCACTCTCTGCAACCACCTGAAGGGAAGCTGTAGTCAGGTGGGGGCCGGGCTCTTCTCCCAGGCAACTGGTGACAGGATGAGAGGACATGGCCCGAAGCTGCAACAGGGGAGATTTAGGCTGGATACGAGGAAGCAATTCCTCACGGAAAGGGTGACAGAACACTGGAATGGACTGCCCAGGGAGGTGGTGGAGTCACCATCCCCGGAGGTGTTTAAGGCAAGATTGGATGTGGCGCTTAGTGCCATGGTCTAGCTGATGTCACGGTGTTGGGTCACAGGCTGGACTTGATCTTGGAGGTTTATTCCAGCCTCGGTGATTCTGTGATCTCAGGAGAGGTTAATGATGTGGCATAGAAATGTGAGTGTGTACTTGAACAGATCATATATAGAAATGTTAAGCTCACTTGACAGAGACTCCTCTTCTGAGTCCAGAAAAAAGATGAGTTAGGTTATGCAATTGTTGGAGCTGGCACAAAACCAGATGCATGCCAGTTACCAGCCCGTATGCAAATGCTTGTACTGAAACACAGGATGCAGCTGGACGTGGGTCTGGGCACCCTTCCAGGATTATTCCAAGCCATATTATGATAGTTTTGAAAGAGAAGGGCGCTATGGAGCCAGTAATTTTTTATAACCTTTCAAAAAAACTGGAGGAAATTACCACTACATCCAGATATTAACTAGTTATTTTTTTGAAGGGAGAAGGAATTTCTGCATGTTGATGCCAGTCAGGATGTACTCGAGGCACACTCCAAGACAGAAGGCCATCAGTCTTTTTGCCAAGTGCATGGCCTGAGTGCCAGATGTGCTTGGGATAGAAAGCAGGCTTCTTGAATTTGTCAGTGGTTGTATGAAAAGAATTAAAAAACGTAACACCAGATCATGCCAGAGTTGAAGCTCCCAGGGGTGCTTCAGGGAAACCCTGCTGCATTCAGATGCCCCTGGCCCTGCTGAGGTTTCTGTTCCTACTGCTGCTTGACTTACGCATGAAAAGCCTGCTTGGAAAGGGTGCAGCAGCAATGGCAGACAAACTGTCAGGCAACATTTACTCACAAGATGCTTCTTATAAAGAGCTGATGCCAGGGGAGCAGGGACACGATAGTCTCACGGTTACATATCTCAGCAGATGGAAAAGATAAATGGCAAGCTGCCACAGGCTGACGTAAAACATTACAGGTTTGATCAAAATACTATATAGCAAATGTCCTGACAAGAAGAGGCATTTAAAATGCTCGTGTCTGTCTTGGCAACACAGAAGTGAATCAGTCAAAGTATGTAGCCTCATCCTGGCTGGAGAAATGATATGATCATCCTGTGAGATGAGAACTTTATAAAAAGTCTAGGGGAAAAAATAAAAATATGTACACTCAGTGCTGTTTTTCAAATTTGGCCTCCATAGATGACATGAAATATAAAGTAGTCTTCAGGGAGAGCTGGTTTCCTTAAGGGTTCAGTTTGTCTCCATGGATCTCATCCCAATTAGGTGACTCCAAGCACCAGTGTCCTCTTTTTCTGGCCTGGAATAGGATGATCTCTCCACTGCTGCCCCATGTTTCTTCAGACTCCTTTGATTGTTGGCTGCCTACTCTTGAGATCAGGAAAGGCAAAAGCTCTAGAGTTCGGAGGAAAAATGAATGTGAACACATCCTGGTGAGCCAGGACGGATGGCTTGGTTGTATGTTGTTACTGCACATTTGCAGAGGCTCATCAGTGTGATGAAGGAGCTGTTGCAGTTCTAGGGCACAGGCAGCATTTCAAGAGGGCAGAAGTGACACTGAGGTCTATTCAGTCTTCACTGAACAAATTTAGAGGATGCCTGACACAGAAAGTAGGGGCTGCAAGGCAAGTGCTGATAGAGCTGTTTTGGGTTGTGCCAGATGATGTCCCAAAGGATGCTCACCATTAAAAATTACAAAATGACAGAAATGAGTTCTAGCACCGGGGTGTCTGTGAGAGCCTCCAGGTTTTCTGGAGCCCACTGGGACACCAGGGAGACTTTGTTTGCCCTGTCAATGCATCCAGTGCACTGCATATCATCTGCCCTCCTGCATCTTCTACTGGCTCCCTTCCAAAGAACAGGGCAGAAGAGAGATCACAGAATCACAGAATGTTATGGGTTGGAAGATCATCGAGTCCAACCCCTCTGCCAGAGCAGGACAAAACTAAAGCAGATCTCACAGACCTGCATCCAGGCAGGTCTTGAAAGTCTCCAGAGAAGGAGACTCCACAACCTCTCTTGGGAGTCTTTTCCAATGCTCTACAGCTCTTACAGTAAAGAAGTTCTTTCTCATGTTGAGGTGGAACTTCCTGTACTCTAGCCTGGATCCATTGCCCCTTGTCCTATCACAATGCACAAGTGTAAAGAGGTTGTGCCTAACTTCTTGACACCCAGCCCTTATGTATTTATAGACATTAATTAGATCCCCAGTGATGATTGATTTCAGATTCAGCAGGTTTAATAACTTTGGAATAATCAAGATGCCCACAGCTGTGCTTCCTTGCTGAAATCTGTACTCAGGGGTATGTTTTCTGGAACAACTGAAAGGTGAGCACTGCCAAGCAATGGTGTTACCAGAGATCTCACTGCAGAGGCACATAGCAGCACACTGCCAAAACATCTCACCTCTTCTGAACCACTGTGAACCGGGACACAGGTATCCCCATCAGGTAGTGCTGTGCTACTGGAATCTTAAGTCATGGCTCCTGTGAAGCAAATGACCGCTCGTTCCTGATGATCGGCATATTGCTGCTCTTCCCGAGCTCAAGAGCGTGCCTTCTGGGGTGAGCTAGCGATGTGTCATGCTCTCCATAGACAGTAATTTGAAACTCATTAGTGATTCATTGCAGTGACTTAAATGAATGCAATTTTCTTTTTGCTTGCAAAAATCAGAAGATCGAAGGGTCACAGTTCTTTCATACTGAAAACTGTAATGGTTCTTAGTCCAGATGTCCCCTTTGCATGAAAGGGGGGACAGCAACAGAGACATAGGTTCTGTATTTCAAAGACTGTAGCACTTCTTTGTGCATGCATGTGACATGGTTTTAAATGCTTTATCTTCCAGATGAGTGTTCTGCATCACTGAATGCTTATCAGTAGATAAAAGTTTAAAACAAAATATGCTTTTATAGAAATGGTTTGCTTATGGAGTGTTGCAAGTACTGTGGTGGTAGATGATTAATAATCATAGAAAAACAAAATAATTTTGGTTAGAAGGGATATCTGGAGGTCATCTTATCCAGTCTTCTGCTCGGAGCAAGACTAACTTCAGACAAGGATCGGGTTGCTCGTTTATGAATATCTGTAGATGGAGATAACGCCACATCTCTGGTCAGTCTGCTCCTGTGCTTAACCACCACTCTTGCTGTGAAAAATAGTTTTCTGATTTCTGATCAGTGACTTCCGTGTTGCAACTGGTGCCTGTTGCTTCTTGTACTTAAGCTGTGTACTTCCAAGAAGACTCTGGCTTGGTGTTCCCTTATTGTCCTCCTTTAGGTAGAGGCGGTCTGAAGTTAGGTGTCCCCTATCCCCCATCATCTCTTCTTCAGGCACAGGTCCTCTTATCTCTCCTCATGTGACAAGTCCTCCAGCCTCTAACCACTATAGTGGTCCTTCCCTGGACTCTCTTGTAAGTTTGCCAACAACTCCGTTGCACTAGGGTGCCTAAAATGGACCTAACACTTCAGATGCACCCTCACAAGTGCCCAGCAGATGGGCATCATTACCTCCCTCACCTGCTGGCTCTGCTTCTGCTGTCCTTTATCACTGCCTGGGTACACTGCTGACTTATGTCCATCTTACCACCCGCAGGGACTGCCCAGGCCCTTGCCTGTCTCTCTCTGATATGGAGAGACCTGCAGGAGGCCATGTAGATTGTTACAATGCTGTGTTTTATACCTCTTCATCTACCTGTCACCCCCCCAAATTTTATTAAGAAAACAGTAAATCAAGCACTTGGCTGCTGACATCAGGATCAGAATTTGACTGGACAAACAACTGAGGCAGTTAACATCTCCTGAAAATTGATATCCCTCTAACGAGAGTCAACATGTTACATAAAAGCTCTTCACCTGCAAAGCCTATAGGGTCAAACAGCTTTCAAAAGGTAGTGATGGGAAAAGAAGCAAACAAATAAGTTGTGTAACACCGTAAACAGCTACTGCTGCCTCTGCAGTTTACATCCGCAAAGGAAATAGAGCTAAGGTTGATCATACAGCTTTATATTCACCCCGTCATTAATTAACATCAAGGATATGTGATACCAATGGCAGGTGTATTAACAAAAGTAGTGTTGGTTGGAATTGGTACATCTTTTTATTCTCTATTGTCAAAACAAAGTAATTATTACAGAAGCAGGAACCGTCCTCCAGAATGGGGGGAAGGAGACAATTTAAATATAAACCCGAGCCATAAACACTTTGAGGAATCAAGATCCAAGCAAGCAGAAGTTGTGAGATCATTGCAAGGTGGGTTAAATCGAGCAGTGACTAGAAGTGAATCTAGCTGAGTTACAGAGAGAGATTATTTCCTTTAGCACAAGCCAAATGTGTTGAGTAAAAACAACATATACTAAAGAACAGGACTGTTTGTTATGAAAAGAAGCACACATTAAATTGAGTTTATACCCAACTGGTTTCTTACTTTTTGATTGGGTGAGGGGTTTTTTGTTACTTGATTCAGCTGCTTCTACTCTTTTCTGTAGTGTCTTGGATGACTTTTTCCATGCGCTGAACCCTTTGGGACCACGTGACCACATTTTATGTTCCCACTGGTGTCACTAAGTACTCAGGGTGCAAGGTGAAATGTGGTCCACCACTTGCACACTGACTTGCACTTTCCCAAGAATCATGTGGACACTGAGCATGTATTGCAACTCTGGGGTAATTTGCAGTGTTGTTTCTTTTACAAAGTAAACAGCTAAATGATTTGGAGTCTCAATTTTAATGAGGCTGTGAGAAGGAAGAATTGAGGGCATGCAGGGACAGAAGAATAATTCGAGCTGATTCAGATGTCATTTCCTAAGTTAGTTTAATATGGCTGAACCCACTCATGAAACAGATACTCCCTTTGGGGAGATCGCTGAAGAAGGAGTTGACCAGAGCCTCTTGTCTTTAATGAATGACTCACAGGGACCCATCTTCACACACACTTGTGGTGAAGCAGTGAAAAGGATACCCCATCCCACTCAGTGAAAGGTAATCAAATGACTCCATTTTTATTTAAGCAGCAGAATAGGTAGCAAGATTTGGAAGATTTATGCTCAGGTACTACAGTCCAGTATTCTTAGTTACTGAGCAGTTGGAAGTACAGACCCACAGGCTGCACATAACACTGATTGCTTTTGATAGAAGTAAAGAATATCTTGCTGTTACCGTCAGGCCTTGAAACTGACTTCCAGCTAATGACCCAAATAATCTTTACTTGAAATTGTATAATTTAGATCGAAGGCTGTCTTAGAGCTTCTAGCTGGTACACAAGATTCCACACCCGTGAGCTTTTGAGTATGGTCATTGAGCTGAAATGGAGAAGGTTAAAATTCTCATTTTCGTTACCAAGCTCCCCCCATCTCCCAGTACAAATGTGACATTTCAATTTTACACAGTCCAACTCTTCTTAAATCATCTGTATAAAAACTTCAGATCTTGATTGATGATGGATGAGCTATTGTCTCCTAAAGCACCCAGTTCTCATTACCCTTTAAGACATAGCTTATTAATGATGGACCTGAAGTGCTTTCCCAGTGGGTCATCAGCAATCAGCTGTGCTAAGAGATCAAAAGACTTGGTTTGACATGAAATTTCCAGGCCAAAGCCATTTTTGGATGATGCATTCAGCATCTGGGGTGAAATGTGACAGTGTTTTGAGAATGATACAGTATCTGACAACAGATCCTCATCACCTGGGTGATGATGGCAAAGACACAGCACTGTCAGCATGCTAAGATGTTTCAACTCTAAGGGAGGCTGACCTTGGCAATTAGGGTATCATTAACACAATTTATATAATACATATGTGCAGAGTATACCTGTATATGGTGTAGTGTAAAAGAACAGCTGTTTCTTTATCAAACAGTCAGATTGGTTTTGAAGTGGTTACAATGAACACGCCCAACAGTTTTCCCTAATTACCTCCTTCCCCTTTCTCTGCCTACTTTAGAGGTAGTTCTTTCCCTCTCACTGTGCCTTCTTCCAGTTCTTTGTGCCAGCTGGCATCGTAGCACCTGAGAAGAGCTTTTAATTTGCAACCTTAAAAAAATTTTTGCAGTAGCAATTTTATAACCACTTCTATAGCATTTTTAGAACCAGATTCTACTGTTAAATAGGTGCCTACAGCCTCCAGTGCATGTCAACACACGAGTAACTTGCACTTCAGGATACGTTGCAGAACGTGAACGTGTTTTGCCAGTTTAATCCATGTTAGACGTTAGATAACAGACTGTGAGGGATTATACTGTACACAAGAAAAAGTCAGCTGAAGAAAATGCCCTTTTAACAGATGGATGAAGAAGCGTTCTTTCCATCTCCAGTCTGAACAACGCACTTGTGGAGCTGGTGTCCCTTATTTACAGAGATCTTACGCTTCTGGTGGCTGGTAACACATTTCACTGACTCCAGTCCAACTCATTCTATTATAACAGATGTTAGAAATTTAGCCCCTCTTTGAACTTAGCAGACTAAGTATAAATTGTGTGTGATGTACCTATTTGAGTTCCATGGCATTTTATGGAAAGTGGACAATACTTGTGTTTCATGGTTGCCAGAGACCTGCATGCTTCCCTTTGTGCTGTTAGCATTGTAAGTGTTGTGTGGTAGGTTACCAAAGTTATGTGGTAATGATTCTGCTTCATCACTGGGCTAATGGAAGCAAGCAAATAGCAGATATAATGGATAATACATTTCTGATTTAGCTTCCTGAATAAATAACCATTTAATAGAATTTTAATAATAATATGCAGATATAAGTTGGACTTGATGATTTTAAAGGTCTTTTCCAACCTAAATGATTCTATGATTTGGCAGCAATAAGCAAAATAATGACAGAAGTCAGTGGTGAGTGCACTTGCTAATTTATTTTGATATAACTTTGGTTACAGAATTATACTGCTTTTAAGCCAGTAAAGTAGCTCTAATATGGAAGATGATAAAATTTTGCATTCGCTTCAGAATCAAGTGGCAAAAGACCTTGGAGCTACTCCTTTGCTCAGAGCACCAGCTGCAGCCCTGGTGCCAAAATGGGAGATCATGGTACTTTTAAGTGTGGCCATTAGTACCTTACAGGAAGGTGGCCAAAATTGTCTGATACTTTTAGGAACTCTTTTACCACTGAAAGCTAGTGGGATTCTGTGCTCCAAAACCCCTTTTTGTAACTCTGTGTCCCTGATCAACAATGACATTCAAGGGTGACATTTTCTGCCAGAACAGTGTGGCAGGTATTCCAAGCAGCAGTTGATAGAGCCAAGGGCTCTGCCCCCTGTCCCAGTCAGCAGTGTTTGGCTTAGACTAATCATTTCCCAGTGTCACAAAAATTGTCTTAAAAGACAAAAGTACTCTTCCCAAAATGGCATTTAAAATACATTCCACTGTGAGCAGTCCTTTTTAGTGCTGCTTTGGCAGGAACGAGCTTCTCCCTTTGCAGCAGAAATCACAACATTCACTAGGGGATTTGTCAGGCTCTGTTCTGCTCCAGCCACAGAAAGAGTTTGGCAAAGAGGCACCTCAGGTGTTGCATGCAGGAGAAGAAACCTCTTTGCCTGGCTTCCTTTGCTGGCTTGTCTGTGTAGGCAGAGATGCCTGCCTTTCTCCTCCTGTTTGTTGTTTAACTTTATCTCCCACTCTCAGTGCTCTAAATTAAAATGAGATGATGACTTTATGATGATGAGCTCATTATACAGTAGTTCTATTGTATATTGATTACATTTGTGCTTCATTTGCTTGACATGAAACAGGGTTTATTAGGTCTTTCCAGGCATTGTTCTTGCTAAGACAGGGCAGAAAAGTGCAAAATGCATTTAAGTCAGTGAAGCCAATGCATCTGTACTGACTTACACATGCTGAAGAGTCAGCATAAAGAGAAGTAGGGTAGCAGATTGGAATGGGAAGGTAGAAAGGGAATGAATCTGGACACCACAGAGCAGGAAGAGTCAAGCACAAGTACCTTAAAGATGCACTAAACTTTGAACTCGGGGTTATTTAATATCTGCAAGAGCCCATCTTTGATATTATTACTCAGATTTAGTGCCTCACCACATGAAGAGACCTGTAAACTTCCTCCTGTTGCCTTTCAAAAATGGTACAGGGCAGGGCAAATAAAGATACAGCATCACATTTGTGGGGAAGGGCAGCAGGAACAATGCTTATTATTCTGTCATGAGGGAAGTCAGAGCATTTTCCATGTTTGCTTTTAGTAAATCACAGGGAAAGCTGTCAGCTTTCCTTACAGCACAGAGGGGACATTTTCTGGTTACTTTTATGCTGAAAAAATGTCTTTCTCCACAAATTGAAGCTACTAGAATTACTTTTAGAGGGAGATGCAGCCTGCTATACAAGAATGTATCAATGTTCCTAAAAGAAAGCAAATTTGATAGGCGCTGTCATGAGGGAATGTTCTAAAACCCCCCAAAATTATGCCAGTTGCAGGTGTTCAGATGTACCAACTGATAGTGACACTATTTGGAATCGTGTGCAAGTGTTTAAGAAGCTACGTATCGATTTATAGTTTTTCGTGGCTTGTTAGATGTTATTTTTAATCAAAATCTGGGGTGTAATGGATTGAGTAATCCCATATAGCTGGGACAACACAGAGAAATCATCACTAGTCATGTTTTCAAGTATTCTTCTAAGTCCCACTGTTCTCCCAGATCAGAATTGCTAACAGATGCTGTATGGGCTTTTCCAGGGATCATAAGACTATCATACGGACAGATAATTGCTAGATCTCTAATCTGGATTTATATTTTTCTGTATAAGATTATTATTATTATTGTTTAAATTTTTAAGCCCCTTTTCAATGAAAAGCCAAACTTAAACCAGAGACTTCTAAGAAATAGTAATACTCTGAACTGATTAATATGGTGGAAGGATGTATTTACAGATGATCCTTTATTTAATACATTCTTTTCCTGGGGGGTACCTCCTCTACATGCTGTGGCCTGTAAACCTTGAAATTTAAAAAACAAAAACCACAGTAATCCCTTCCTTGTTGTTTGTCAACATTAGCACTAAGAGTTTTTAAAGGTTTTTTGGGGACATGAGGACTATTAGACAACCTTTATCATTGCTACAATAGTCAAGATTTACTCTGAAAATTTCTGTGAGAAGCGTGAGACTCCCAGCTGTATAGCACCACTTAATGTCATCCTAAGGTGCCATTAGTAACTAACCTTCAACATTTCTTTGCTGAGGCATGAATCTCTGACACTAAGCTGTGCAGGAGGTTTTAGCTGCATCTGAAAGTCACGTGGATTGTCCTCTGCTTTGGAAGTACGAGAGACGGGTTAAGTAGAGAAATCGTGAGTTTTAACAAGTTTAGAGGGTGAAAAAAACATGTTATTGCTCCAGAGGAAACCCTGGTGCTACAGCCAACAACTGTAAGATAATTTTCATGTTGAGATTTGACAAATCAAGTCTTCAGAGATGGGGCAGCAAGCCTTTTTTTGTTTGTTTGTTTTGTCAAAACTTACATAAACAAGAAAATTAAAAAAACAAAACCAACTTTCATCTGATCAGAAACCATCTCCTTTCAACCCAAAGCTTCCAGCAGGGCATGTCAGTGTTAGGTTTGGATCATAGTATTTGAGATTTGGGTCATAGCAATTGAGTATTTGAGTATTTTGGATCATGGGATTACAGCAGCACAGTCTGATCAGAAAACATGATTTTCCAGACATCGTGATGACTGGACCCTTCCCGAGTACTGTGGGCTCAGAAAATTCTTTCCCTGGCAGGGCATGTTAGTTTATTGTATGTTTTCAGTGTTCATATGTGTTAATGAAGTGTATCTAAGTGTGGTTGATTGCTTGTGTTTTTAGAGTCAATTAAGTCTTGAAGTTGATTTTACCCCTAGATAACTGCACTGTCCCATACTCAATTCCACTGGAACAACAGGTGACCCCAGTAACTGGTCTGGCAGTTGTGTGGCTGTCATCATCAGGTTTCTTCTGCATATAAATAAATGGTTCCTGTTTACAAATACTATATGCTTCTTGCCCTCCAGTTTTCAGAATAGTGAGATTACAGTGAGAATATTTTGCATTTAAATTTCATGCCCTCTCTCTCTGGTATGCAAATCAGCAATAGGTTTAATTAGCTGTACATGTAAAGTCTTAGAAGTATGTTCTGTTGTTCTTTTATGCAGAAATACTGAACGGTGGAGTGTACGTTGGCCAGAACAAGTTTCTTTGCTTCGCAGACACCATTCATTGGCAGGATATCGTGCGTAACCCCTGGGCCTCCAACTTCACTTTGGTTCCAACAAATGGCAGTTCAGGATGTAAGTACCAGTTTTATTCTTAGCCTTGTCACCTGCTCAGCATGAAATGGTATAAATATGGCCACAAGTTTTCCCTGATCCTGTGTTACAGAGAATTGTATTTGCAAATTTTCCCTGCATCCTTCAAAGTTTGTATGCTGCTTGTAGGAACACTTAGTCTAATCTTAAAAACACTGTGCCTGTAGAGAGTTTTTGTGCACATCATACGTTTCCTGCATTTTCTCTCATCTGTTTTCTCTGTTTTTTTCTGTTTATTGCTAAATCTACTGTGCTGCCATGGAAGCACAGACGTTATTGTTTGCTTTGCAATTGTTCCTGCTGCTCAGGCTAGTCCCTGAGTCACAATTATGATGTCTGTGGCATCATAATTAGCTGCTGGAGTAATTGTGGTACAAGCTCATGGATATTCTGACTTTAGATGAGAAATGAACCGCAAAGAAACGGTTATCCCATTGTTTTGTGTTTATCTCTGAACAATGAGAAGTTGCAAAGGACATCATGCTCTTCACAATACAGCCAATATTGCTCTGGGTTTACTATGTTCCCTCTATTTTAATGCTCTTTATTTCAAACTTGGAGTATCTGTGTGCTTTGATTAGTTCATTTGATCCATTTCTCTATTCCCCTTCCCTAGGGATATTCTCCTACAGTAGTATTTTGATGTTTCTTGCAGCAATAATAAATTCTCGTGAATGGTAGTGACAGTGATACAAAGCGTTTAGGTAAAAAATTCCATACTGTAGTAAAGTGCATTCAAAATGAATACCATGCTATTAAACAGTACCCTTAGGATGTGTCAACACGGAAATTCAGGTATAGGCTGGGAAGAAGTTTAGATCTGATGTCAGATGTGACACCACAGCAGACATATTGTTCTGACCATTGCTTATCATATCTTAAGGTGTCCCTCAAGCACATATAAATGACTGGTTTCCTCTTTAGCTTCCACTACAGCCAAGAAACAATGCCAGTTCTTCAGTTGTATGTTAGGAATTTAGAAAACAAAACAACAAAAAAACAAAACTCTGAGTAAAGACCATTTGATGAGTCCCCATAATTTCTAAGCAGCAGCTTGTTTATAACCAAGTGTTTTGTGTTAAAATAGATTTTATGTAAGGCCGAATTGCTTTTCTATATCTCACCTGCTGCCCTCAGAATCAGAGCACAGCTACTTGTGAGATACAGCTTCCTCCAAGAGCCTGCCAAACTCCATCACTCCTCGATCTTCCAGCTCTGGAGCTGAGGCTTGTTTCTTCTGCCTCCTGGCTGGAAACCTGACATAGTTGTAATACAGCCAGCTACCTTATTTGCATATTAAAAAACCTCATCACTTGTGATGATCAGTTCTGAG
This sequence comes from Megaceryle torquata, assembly GCA_024611175.1. NCBI lineage: Eukaryota > Metazoa > Chordata > Aves > Coraciiformes > Cerylidae > Megaceryle > Megaceryle torquata. Next base: position 52,493 of record JANIJG010013872.1, read on the forward strand.
CAGAATTGATAAAACCTTTGAAGGTTAGGGAATGCCTGTACCCTTTTATGAGTTGTTACTTCATCAGGAAAAAGACTTGGTTGTTACTCTGTTTTGTTCTGTTCTTAGATTTTCTTTTAACCTTTGCCAGTTCTTTAAGACAAATGCTTTTGCAACACCAAGGTATTGAGCTCTTCTAAAGAAACATCCAACATCAATGCTACCTTTTTGAGCTAAGGAAAGTTTTACTCACGACTCTGGAGGAATCTAACAAGATCAGTGCTGAGTACTTTTGGAATCACACCCTGAAAGTAATAAAGGCAAATATTAGCTCCCACAGCAGGATGAAAGGATGTATGTACCTAGGTCTAGTTTTCTTAAAATATTTTTTCATTCCTTTGGAGTTGTTTTGAAACACAGGGACAGAACAATTTGTGCTTTGCCATTTGTACTTGATAAACCTGATAATCAGCATTATTTCAATGATTGAGAGCTGTGTACCGAGGCAGCCTCCTTAAGATAGCCACCCAAATTTTACTTCACTTTTCATTACGTGGGATGGAGCAGAGCACAGCTGGGCTGTATTTAATTTAATACACATAAGGCTCCTTCTCCAATAAACTGGATTCCATTTCAGTAATATTCATGAGTCCTGTGAAATTTGATTAAATTAGCTAATCCAAACAATTTCTGTCTTCACAACTTACATAGGTGAAAATCTAAACCCCGTTATACAGAGTGCCAACAAACAGTTGAAACAGTTTAACAAAGGTGTTAAGGCTTTGGGAAACTAAGAATTCAGGTACAGAAATGGCAATTTAAAATAGCCTAAAATGAAATATCTGTTCATATGTCTGTGCCTGTATTACAAACACATGCACACACCTCTGTGTGTATGTATGTATATAAAGCCTTCAAATGAAATCACTCAAATGTGGAACCTTATTACTACCTGTCAAGAGGTAGGAGAAAGGCAATGTGCTACGCTGGTACTTTACAAAATAATTAAGACAAGTTATTTGTACTAGTGCAGAAAGAACTTGGAGAAATGAACACTGAATTATAACCTTAGAATGGAAATAAGTACAAAGTATGATTAAGTAAGGTATATGCTTCTCAAATTTGGCTCACGTGCCACTCTTCATGATCTGTTAGGCAGTGTGGGTGCTTGCTGGGCCCAGCCTTGCTATTTTTCCACTGTTGCAAATGCTGCTTAGTGCATTACAAAGACTTTGGTAGTTCTCTGCATAGACCATGACTCCTGCTTTCTTGGATCCAGCATGTGTATGTATTTACTGTTGATTTTACGTGACCACATTAAATTGCCTGAAGTCTCAAGTGCTTCCTATCAAAGGCAAATCTTGGCTAAGTCCATTGGAACTGAGTAAGTTGCATATTGCTTGGCACTACCAAGAATATCCTAAGTGCACGAGATGTCAAGGAAAGCCCTCTGGGACTTACCCTGACAAACTATCTTGAAAAGAATAAGTGGTTTTGCTGCTTATGTAAAAACCTTTACAGGAGAGGGAGAAGATCTGTCAGAGAGGCTGCATCAATCTGGGAACCGATGTAAACCAACTGAGCCTTCTGCGTCAAGCTCAACAAAGTCCAGACTAGTTGTAATTTAGGAAAGTCTGAGTAGATGTGTGATGATGTAAGAACTCATAGATGCGTTGACCTGTGTGCCATGTTTAGCTGTGACTGGCAGGACTGGAGGGTAGCTTATGCCCAGGAACTGTTAGGGCTGTCTCACTGTGACCACCTCAGTAGTACTCCCTGGCAGAGAGTATTTCAGGGACAAAAGGCTGCAAACTACCCTGAGTGTCAGGATTAGGTACTTCATCATTTCAGGTCCTAAAGCCTAACCCACAGTTTGGTCTCTTGGCATCACTAGTGTTGTTTTGAACCATTAGTAGCAGGAATCAAATCTCCCCCAAAATGTCTGCATGTCCAAAATTAAAAGGAGCCATCTTCAGAGAAGAGCTTGACGGGTTTTTGCTGATGTCAGAGCGGACTCCAGCTTGCTGATGTAACTACACGGTCATACTGGGAACATGTGTGCATCAGGGTGTGTGTGCTCAGGGCTCAGCCACGCTCCTTTTTCACCTTCCCCTGTGAGGGAGCCAACACTTCAAGCTGCCAGTGCTGCTCTCTTCCCCAGCCAGACACAAGAGCTGATAATGGTCCCACTTCAGGGATAATTTCACTTGCAACCCTCCCTGCTGCTCCAAGGCAATCAGAAGAGGATGAAGACAGAAGGGCGGAGTGAAATGAAGATGCTTTGAAATAAAATCAGTCCCTCTGCCTCTCTGCTTGTTTCATACCTTGGATCTGCCAACTCTGGCAATCCCCTTCATTTACATCAGTGCTAGACAGAAGAGAATACAGCCAGTGAACTCTGGGAATAAAGCTTTTCTGATTCCCTTCTTCACAGGCTTTCACTGGCACATCAGTATTAAGAAGCCAGTTGAAAAGGCCATGGCATCCTAACCGCTATGATAGAAATATTGCAGACTTATAAATCCTAAGTTCTGCTTCTCCTTTTTTCTTTTTCTTTAGCTTGAAATGTATTCTACCCCTTGCTTCGTGTTCTGATCAAATTCATGCAGAAAAACTTGTGTTAGAGGCCTTTGAATTACATGGTCTTACTGTTAAGATGAATACAGCCAGTGGCTGCCAGCATGAAGCTCAGCGTGTACTGCTGAAGTGTAATAAACAAATGTTGTACCAGGGACCAATCATGCCTCAATTCTCTGAGGACAGATACCTCTGAGCCTGGCATTTTGACTCGTACGCTGAAATAATACTAGTATTTACTGTTTGAAGAGCCTTCCCATACCGGTATCTTGTAGCTGAACCTTTTAAAATTAATTGTAATTTGACAGCAGCCTCCTCTTCCATTTACCTGAAATCAGTGCTGTCAGCTTAGGGTTTTTAAGCTGGGCACTTTGCACTGGGAATCTCAAAAATGCTTCACTGTCTAAGGAAAAAAAAAATTCCCTTTAGGTACATATTACTGAACTTATTTCTGCAACGCTGAAAATCTGTTTTCTCTCCTTACAAAAATACACCATGAATTCAAGCATTAGCCAAGCATGCTACAGCCACACTTTGCAAGAGCATATTCCCCTGTGACCACATCCACTTGTTGGATTTAGTCCCTTAATAGTACAGATAGAGCTTTGCCCTTCAGAGCTGGAAATCCCAGGTGCTGTTCCCAGTGATGGTGCCAGAAATAAAGCAGGAGATAAAGATTATACTTGCCTAAAATGCCTCTAGATTGGTAGATGGCTTCTCTCTGACCGGCTTTAGGGAAAGTCCAGTGAAAACTGATCTGTGTCCTCAACGTTCACTTCGGTTGTGTCATTAGCAGGAACTGGACTAGCCCCGCATTGTGCCAGGTGAGCTCCTCTTCAGGATTTGACAAGAACTGTAGTATTAAATCAAAATTTTCAGTGGAGCTTTACCTGGAGATTTTGTTTCATAGAAAAGCCTGAAGGGTTTGAATTATTGCATTGAGGTCTCTCGCATAGCTAATGGCATAGAGTCTAATAAATCAATAATGCATTTAAAAATACTGAAACTATATGGATGCATGTTCATGATGGAGCTGGTAACTGTTTGGGTAATAAAAATTTAAAAATTACTTTCTATTTTCAAGTTTAAAAAACCAAAATGCTGCTATTAAAGATGTTACTCAAGAAAAATGTGGGACTGTGCCCAGAGTGGTGAAAAAATGATTCTATAAAATTAAGCCCATTTTCAAGTATTCTCTTGAACTGAATAATCTCTTGAAAAAATTTCCCTTGACTTGTCTGGCTTTTTGACTGAGCCCCTGTCAGCTGGGAAAAAAACCTGGAATTTTTGGCAAGATGTTTTTTCAAGCAGATCAACTTCAGTTACTTGCTATTCATAACGTAGCGCGCCTCTGCCATTGCTTTCCATCTAATTGCACCCGGTCCTGTAAAAAACACCCAAGTTCTGAGCTGTGCAGAAGTTCTTCTGTGTTGTTACGTGACTCATAGGAAGAAAAAGCTTGTGTGCCTATGATTCAATAAATCCCAGGATATATTCAAGGGAAAAACTGCTTTAAAATGTCTTCCCTCTTTTTATACCTACTGATTCATAGGTGGTTTTTTTCAAAGGCAGAAGAAGCGTCGAAGCGTCATTAGCTCTGATTTCCTGTATGCAGAGGCCCTGAAGTATCAGCGGGCAGTTGTATTTGGGCAGTTCTGATATCTGTGTGGTTTAGAGACTCCCCATTGTCCAGAAAATGTAGCCTGTACGCTTTATTCCAAAATACAGTCTTATGTTAGGCCATAAAAAGACATTTGGTGTGAGTGACTCCAGCTTACCCACCAGCCTGCTCTCTCTCTGAATACTGGCTGCTCTTCACTGTAATTTGCTGGGATTTCAGTCTTCCTGTCATCTGTCTCTTTTATTGCCTGGTATTTTTTAATAATTTCTAAACCTTTGGCTGGAATATTAAAAAGCATCAGTCCTGTGACGATCCCTGGAGAACCACACCCCAATTGTATTATAATTGCTCATTTACAGCTACTTTTGGAGAGCCCACAATTAGATGGCTCTTAATGCATTTTTCATGTGTTTTATTAATATTGAAACATAGAGACAAATATAATTAAATGTTTACCATTTAGCCAGTGCTTTGCATTTTAATTAAAGAAACAGAAAATGGAGTAGCCAGCTGCATAGTCGCTTATGAAGTCAGCTCTCTGTTCTCCTGGTGCAGACAAGCCAGGCTGGGTTTACCCATACCTGGGTGCGGGTGTGTTTGAAGCACTATGGCTCAGTTTGACATATGTATCTCTCTACAGTATTTTTTTGGTTGAGGTGAGTCAGTGCTGGCACCGTATTCTTTTGGTTTTTTCTTCTCTTTATTTGCCCTGTTACACTGTCTTTGTGAGTTGTTTTATCTAGGTTAACCTGCTGCCCCATTGGCACTGGTAACTGAGGGCTTGCTGGGCCATGTTCCGCTGCCCCTTCCCCACATGCTAGCAAAAGGAAGTAATACACTTTCTAAAAAGATGCTTCTTTCAAATATTGCAGAAATGGGAACAATTTGTTAGAAAATTACTTTAGTAGAAATGTCTCTGTGTCAGACAAGTTTAAGGCCAAAAGCTCCTTACATTTTTTTTAGATAGAGGAGAAAATCAGCCACATGGGTGGATACATGTACATCCCTTTTGGTATCCATAGTATATTCTTGTAGTGTGTGTAAGTTGGTATTTACATGGGATTTTGTATAAGTGATAAGCTTTGTTCTCCTTTGTCTGTTAGAGTCTGTGTTTGGAGTTGCTACCAAGGGATGTAAGTGAATTTGTGTTCGGCCATTTGTTGCAGCGATTGAACGAGGTCTGACGGGTAGCCAGCATGTTGATTTAATTTTCAATGGTGACCTCGTAATTCTTCACAGAGCACAGTAACTCTTTTTTTTTTTTTTTTTGTACCAGTAGTCACAATGTTAGAAAAGGTTCATTTTTATACATAGTGACTTATCGGAAGATTTGTACTCGGGTCAAACCATTGGGTATTTAATTCCGAAGTAACTATGTGATGGCTGTGAAAAATAGAGGTTCCTCAGATCCTTGCAATCTCTACCAAAAGTCCCAACCTTCCATCAGTTCTCATGGTGTGGCTAAATTGTATAAATAAAATGCTACACATGCACACACCAGTGTTTCCAGCTGGACCATCCAAAACAGACTCTTGCACAGGACCAGCCCTGTTACCATCAAGAAACCACACTGGTGAAGTGGGGAGCCATGGATCACAACAGGAGGGAGGATAGAGACCTTTCCCTCGGATGTAAAAGTGTTGTTGGTTGGTGAAGACGGGGGAAATCTGAATGTTGTGTAGATAAAAGTACACAGAAAACTTTCCTTGAGACCAAGGGATGATCCTGTAATGGGAGACAGTTACATGTAAATAAAGAGTGGGTGTAAACGAACCCCTAGCACTCAGTACCAAGACACGGGTGAGATAACTGCATTTTGTCCAGTTACTCCTGCCAGAGAATTAATGCTTTTTCAAAGCACGAGGATTTTGCTCTAAAGAAGGCCAGCAGAACAGCAGTATATTTATGAATGCTGGAGAAAAGAAAAGAGGGAAGTGACTAATTCTTGCTTAAAGCCAACTTTCAGAATAGCTGGTGTATCATTTCTGGTGTACATCAAAATGGGAAACTACCTACAGAGAAAATGGCATTCCAGAAAGTGTAGCCTGAAGACATTTGTTATTGCAGAGTTTGTTAAATTATAACCTTTCATTGAGGTTATTACTCGAAGTTCAATTAACATTTTAAATGTATGTTTGGAGACCAACGAATGGGGCCTCTGCAGACAGGTGGTCTGAGTACAGAGTATGTTCCCTGCTGATGGTGTCACCGTGGCAAAACCAGGAGGATAAACTGTTCTTTTCGATAAAAAGACACAAATAATTGAACTGTTATATGAAAGCTCCTTCCATGTGGAGCACACTTAAAGGGCTTGCAGCATTGTGTTCTAGCAGCAGTCACAGTTTCATGGATATTTCAGTTGGAAAGAAATTTTATATTGAAGGTGAATATAAGGCCATAAAGTCCCACAACTGCCTTTTGTTTGGCACACATGGACGTTGCTTTTACTACCATTAAGGAAGTCAGGACATAATTTATTTATTTACCTGTAACTGAAAAACAAATATAGGAATGTAAGAAATTGATTTTAAAGAATATTTTATGACAAACGTATGTAACCGAAGATGGAGGATGGCAAAATAGATGGAGGATGGATACAATGAACTTGTTTTGCATTCGTATGGCAGGCTGAATCACTTGAAGTTGCCTGTAATGTTTTCTCTCAACACAGAACAATGTGTTTTGAATAAAGGGAATCAGTTTAGTTTCCTAATAAACACCTTTAGCCAGCATTTTCAGAAGGGATTTGTCAATTGGCGAATGCCCTTGGAAAGAGATTTGAAAGGCAGGCAGACGTGGCATTTAATGGAAATACGATGCCTCTAACAGTTGAGTTTGCTGAATAAAAAGTAAGTTGGAAACACAGGTTACCTACCTAATACGAATAAACAATGCTGTGAAGGACAGAACTCTGTAGGTTGGCAGAGCCTAATCTAGGGATCTAGCAAGGGAACTGCTGCAAAGCCAGGGATCCTTAGGAGTCGTGGACCCAGAAAGGAGGGCACTGAGAAAACCAACGTTAACAGGTTCTGAAGAAGTCTGACACAGGCATCTCTTTACGGTGAAAAAGATATTTTTTTAAAATATAAACAAAATGTATCCAACCCCCAAACCAGCCACCTCCCTGCCAAAGCACTGACCTCTTTTACTATCTTCCCCCCTTTTTACAGCAGTTACAGGGCGAAAGTCACCCACCCAGTGGCCTAGGTTAGCATGCTGATATAGAACAATATGAAAAAGCAGCACTGGTTCTGTAGCTACACAATATAAGTTGTGCTCCACATAGTAGAGTTTGGCAACTGTTGGCAAATACTTACCTTTTCATGGTAACCCGTGTGTGTATAATGTATTACAGCACACCACCTGTTTATAAGCAGGTTGGTGTTTAAGCAGTATATTGCACAAGGGAGAGACTTTGGGGTTTAAATAAAAGCATCCCTTTCTATTATAAGCAGCTTGCTTTATCACAAACACCGGTGTTTCTTGACAGTAGGAAATAAACCCCAACTACGCGGAATAATTTAAGGAGTCTAAATGAATGGTAATTGGCAGATTTGTGTTGAGTGGGTGGAATTGGTCTTTCACAGCAAGTTCCAGCTGCTCTAGCTAGCTGGCATTGAAGAGCTGCTTAGGGAAAGAGGAAGAAAGGAAAGGTTATAAAATCAGCTGCTTAATTGCATCTACTGGTTCTTAAAACTTCTACATGCTTCCCACCCTTTTGAAGTTGTCTGGTTTTAGATCTGCAAGGTGCGTGTCCCTGCCACCGGCCCAGATTGGGCTTGGTTGGTGCTGCTGCACCGGGCACTAGGGTAGGTGTACGTCTAGGTGGTGTGGGTGGGTGCAAGGTTGGGACAAGCCAGCCGGCATCGGGTTGGGTTTCTCCCAACAGACTGTTCTGTTGCTTGCGTAAACCACAAACCCACCCCAAGCCTTTATTGCTTTATTGCTATTGTATCTTAATTTTTTTAAGGGTTTTGTTAGACATGCCTGTTTTGGCAGAAATTCTCAGAACTGCCACAAAAGTTCCTGTTCCTGCTTTTGTGGACAGCCTGACACTGGTCAGCTCAAACCTAGGGCTGTTTGGTGGGCTACTCTCTAATCCCTTAACACCTCCTGCAGGGCAGAGAGCAGTACTGTGCCTTCAAATGAAGCTGAGTAACTCGAAGGGAAATTTCTGTTTGCTAAGCAACGGACAAGGTGTAGGAAGCAATAAAGCAAGAAAGAAGAGTGCATTTTATGCTCCTGCAGTCTCTCTGGCTTTCTGTCCCTGTGTGTAGGATCTCCACATGCATATCTCCTTGGGGTGGTATTCAAAGTAGCTTTCACATCTCAAAATCTTTTTTCTTGTCCTCTTGTAGGTACTTGTAATTTACTTTAAAAAAACTCAGAGAAATCATTATCAGTGAAGTGTTCTGGCACAGAGGAAACACTGGGAATATTTGCAGAGTAAGATACTTAATCCAGAATTTTCAAGTGCTTTTATACAAATTACTACATATTAAAACAACTTCATACCAAATTAATTGTATTACACCTACGTAATAGTCACAGAGTGTCAACGACGTGATCTCTGATAGCAGACGATCTTCCAGGAAGTTGCAATCTGAAATTTGTTTGTATGCTTATTTCCATTGAATATTTGTGTATGGCAAACACTGAATCTAAACATCAGAGTATATGCTCAAGCATTGTTTTTCAGTAGAGAAAGGGCTTCTTTTGTCCAAGTATTGGTTTATAATAATCAGTTTTGTTTTGAATAGCCAGAGATACATTTTGCACAAGCAATTACATTTGGATGAGCATATTATGTTATTTATTGAAAGTTTGTCTAAAACTAGACTTCATATTTCATGGGAGTGGGGAGTTCCTTTCTGGTATTTCCATCTAATTGAGTCAAAAGTTGGTTAAAACATTAGCACACCTAACTGCACCCAGTCAGACTCTTAAGGGACATCAAGGAAAAGTAAAATGAATTTTAAAAGCCACTTCAATTTCACCTTCTCATTTCCTTTCTTTGAGGTTATTACTTTGTTTTAAAAATGAAAACTGTATGCCTCTCTGTTCGAACTTTATTACTGCTTTGGCAGCATTACAGGAACGTTATTACAGGACATTATTTAGACTTATGTGGTATTGACTGACTTGATCTGTTTGAGGGGTGGAGGAGTTGGTATTAAACAAGCTCAAGAACACCCTCAGCTTTGGCATTTACTACTTCTCAGTGTGTCTTTGAGTTTGTTGAGAAACTGCTTTGAAAATCTCCTCTAACAGTGCACAGCTTTCTCTCCCAGTGCTACACACTGAGGCCAAAAGAGAAACCCGTATCTGTATCCTTCTGTTCTCAGCTGAGATTATGCATCAAGCAATAAGTCTGCTGCTGCACCTTCCACATGGAGGAAAGGGAAAATAAGAGATACTCCTGTATTCTGGGCCAGGATTGTTCTGATCTGTGTGCTTTGAGGATGGTCCATATGAGGAAGGGTGTTCCATTTTGACCTCAGTGTAGACCAATGTTAGACAAGGACCAAGCTGCTCTGCTCTTCAGGAGTGGAGGTCCTGCTGCGAGTGTGCAAGGATGGGCAGTTATCTATAGCTTACTGCAGGGGTATATATTTTATTTTAACAATAACGATTCCAAGGAAAGATTCCTGAGGGCTTGTTGTTCTTGATGTGCCTGCCAAGCAGCAGGTATGAGCTGACCTGTCCTTTTAGCCTTCTGGCAACGTCTCCCCATTTGCTCAGGATCCCTGTGTGTGCTGATGATGACTGGAACTAATTCCCCACCACAGTGGGGGAATTCACTTACATTGCTCTGTGCTAACAGCTATAAGCAGTAGTAATTAATAGCTCCTAATTGCTTAATCAGTGTAAAGTTTTAGACTACGTCATATGTGAAGGTTTTTATTTCGTGTGGTTGACTAAACCCCCAATTAATGCATCGAGTCAAACAGCCTTAGCAGTGCTGTCTGTTCAAAGCAGAGAAAAATAACCAGTGTCTTCATTACCCCCCTCAGGTCCCTTTCTGTAGTCGTTACTGTGGCCTGAAGACATTTTTCTGTAGCAGCTGAAGTAACTTTACAGTGAGCTTCCTATCAGCTCTGAGCTGTCAGCAAGAGATATGTATCCACCAGCCTGAGCGCATTTGGTGCTGCTGACACGCTCTTCTTGACTTTCCATTTATTCCTTTACCTCTGGTGGCCAATCTCTCTTGAAATCAAAACTGCCTACCACCAGTGTATCTAGCAATACTCTGTAATTTCACGGTTCTCAACGGATCCTTGGTGTCTGTGTGCACAAGAGGGTTGTCTCCATCCCACGTTACTCAAGAAAATGCATTCCCCTTTGCTATTCAGTTTTTGTATTCATCAGTGCTGGTTCAGTTTTATCTCTGTTCCCTCTCCTCACTCTCCCTTGCACTGTCCCTATATCTCTTTCCATGCCTGTCTTTCAGGGCCTATCTCTTGGATTGTTTTCATTTTCCAGCTATATTTCCCATGCCAGTTTCTTTGCAGCTGCCTGTGCCCAGCTCCCTCACCATTAGTGTGCATCTCTCTTCTTATCTGCTCAGGAAGATGAGGGGCAGATAAAGGTGTTGAATGGCAGAGCTGAAAGTCCCTACTGGAAGCAATTTTAGAGGGTGTTTGCTTTCAGCGTTATTGAGCCCCGGTGGTCCCTGTACACCAGATGCACACCCAGCAGCATCCACAAAAGGCACTGTGCTTTTCCACCGCAGAAGTACCCGTCATTGGTGAACACAGTGCGAGTTTTCACTGTAAAGGGATCCCATTAATTTTTGCACAGCATACCTCTCTTGGGCATGGAGACTTCAGGGCAGAAGCAGCGGTACAGATACAAGACGGAAAAGTCAGTTGAAGTGTTGCCATTTACCACAGTAAGAGTTAGAAGATGAGTGCAGGTACAGCTTGTTGAAGCAAAGCCTGAATTTTATGAGACTAATTTCACATTGGAAAATTATTTGGTGATACATCCCAAGGTGGTCTTGTCTGGCATCAGTGAAAGAGACACAGATAGCAGTAGAGGGGCAGACCCTTAAGTTCCTGTATTCCATAATGCCTCTGCAGAGAGAAGGAGAAAATGAGTGCTGGATACTTCTATAAGATGCTTCTTTTCCAGAAAGTTTTATTTTCTTTTGCCATATGTGTCTGTTCTGCCATAAAGAAAGGAAATCCTGAAAAGTGTGACTCTCTGTTAGGTAATTAGCTTCCAGTCAGTAGAAGGGATCTGGAAGCTAGCACAGGGCTGGTAGAAAATGCAAAATTATTTTTACTTAACGAAGAAGTGTGAATGAATATGTGACGGTGTAGTCAGACAAGGACACAGAAAGCATTACAGCCTGATAAAGGCAGAACAATCCATCACAACAGTAGTATCTTTAATTCTCATTAACGCTGTGCGCTGGCGTTTGAGATATATTTTGATTTTGTTATCTCTTCATACATAAAACTCGGGAGTCGTAGCTGCCTAGAAAAACAACATGGATATTTAAACCTCCTGTCCCATCTAAGCAACAGGAAGAAGAGATTGACTCTTACTGCAGAGCACACCTGGAACTTCATAGACCTTGAGGCTAGTTAGGTCTAGAAACATCTATATGGCGTCTCTGGCGTTTTTGTAGGAGTGAATTGTTTAGGTGAAGGATGGGTTTATAAACAGCTTACAGAAGCTAATAAGTAGTTTATAGGTGTTTTGATAGTTAATTATTTTAGACTGTTAGAGAAGTAAAGAGACTACTTATAACCATGGCTTGTAACCATCAAAGAAACTTTATTTTGGCTGTGTTTATTCGCACTTCAGTATCAGTGTGCTGCAGACGTGCTAACATTTATTAATGATTTATTAACCTGATAGAAACCATCTGTACATGCAGGCACTGTGCAAAGTGAAGCCATTTCTACTCATTTCTGCTTTCCTTCTCCTACTGAGAGAGGTCTGCTTGAGGCAGTTGGCATAGCTGATGGGAAAAAAGCAGTGTTTCTTCTTTGTACTATACTGAGCTTAGAGCTAAGGGAAGGACTTCATTTTTCTTGTCTTGTCAGTAACTTAATCCTTTGTGGTTTTACTGTTCTTGAAATAATAAAGTCAGTCTGGAGCCAAAGGAGAGCCCTTCTCAATTCTCAGGAAAGCACAAGGATGAAGTAGCCTTGGTCTTTCCCAAGCTAGAGAGCAAACACTTTCTGATGGTGACTTTCCCCAGCTGGGAGAGCAGAAGCATCTCCTGCAAATCCTGGAGTTTACAACAGTGTTCTGCACCAGAATCCATAATGAGTCTGTTGCGGTCTTATTGGCCAAGGGAAGATGAGGCCAGGAGATGAGACATTGGTTTTCTGCATGGGATTTGCCAAAGCAAAATTAATTCTCGTGTGCCAGTGGGAATCTGCCTTTTCTAAATGTAGATTTCATAACAAACCCTGTAAAAAATATGTAAGCCTCTTCCAAATTCCTCCTTGCTTCTGTGCAATGATGTCATTGTGTGTGCACCTTTTTGGGCTCAATTCCAGATAATTCTTGAAGCACTGCTTGATTGTAGTAAGAACATACATGATGAGTTGTGACAGATGGGCTGTTATACTGCTGCTGAATGTTTCTAGGTCCCACCAATAGCCACCAGCGGTTTAGGACACTCAGCATCTTTTGATGTCAGGGACCAGTGGAGGAAATCATAGGAAGGACTTCTACCTCTTTCCTCTCTGCTGCATCAACACAAAAGGAAGAACACTTCTGCAATTTCATGGTTTGCCATTTCTCCATTAGTTATTTCTTCTAGCCTTTACTGATGTATGTTTGAGGGGTTTAGAGCATTTTAGACACAAGGAATAATTTCTTTTCTGCCACAAATTGATCGATTTTTTTTCTGAAATCTGTTGACTCACTACAATCTAAAAATCCTGAAAAATATACACAGAAAGATCTGAGAGGTGTAGTATAATTATTTCAAGGAGTTCATCAGTCCTAGGGCCAATAGATTTATTATTGTTTAAGCCTGACGTACAAATCGAGTCATGAGACTTGTTCTTCACGTGAATGCTCCTTATGCTCCTGACTACTTATGTTGACTTCCGTGAGACTATTTTTCTGTTAGATTTATAGAACTGATCTTTATATAGAGCTTATCTTTAATGGGTAGCAATCTGTCCTTATTACAGCAGGGAGAAACGGGTGAAATACTGAATTGTGTGAGGGCAAAATCTGGACTGGTTCATACTACGAGCAAAGGAAGTTATTTTTCTTTTTAAACAAATATAGGCACACTACTTGGGAGAGTTTGGGTTTTTTTGTTTTTAATTCTCAGTCTCTTTGACCTTCAAAAGGACATGTAACGATGCAAGTTAGATGTGTGCTGCCTACAGGCTCAGCTCCTTGTTGTGTCTGTGCAGCTCAGGAAAGGGAAAACAATGAAACCGACACTTGGAGTTCCCAGTGAGAAAAAAAGGAAACGTTGCTTTATTGTTAAATATATCTATTTAAATGAAAATTATCATCTGACGCTGGCAAGCAAAGTCATGTACCAGGAAGCAGGCATGCAAGTTAATGTTTTATTATTATTATTTTTGAAGATGCTGGTTTGCTTTTATTTCCAGGAGGAATAGAGATGGCTGAATCCATTTTTGGTTGCCTACCAAAGATCAGCTCAGCATCTAGGAGTTTCAAAGAGGAAGATTTTTATTTTAAGTTTAGCTTTTGCAGAAGTGTGTTTGGACTCTCTAGTTAGAGATCACTTGGAGGGATGTTTGTAGTTTCTTCTGTGTTACCTCACTGCATGCATTGCAGTGGAAAGTCCAGTGCACACAGTATGTTTTGCAGGGAGGTAGAATCCAGGGACAAAAAGAGGAAGAAGCAGTGGAACTGCTGCCTTTGTTCTGCCTCGGGAGTATAGAGTTGGTTACAGTGCTTTATACTGTGTCCAGCTGCAAGATGTCTCGCTTTCCCTCTAAAGTCCAGACCCTCATGCCTGATAGGCATGAGATTTGACTGTAAGGAATGATCAGGCATAAAATAGTCTTGCAAGAGGAGGCACTGTTGTCCACGGGTTGTGGTTCCTCCCAAGCTGTCCCCAGTGGGAATGCCCCAGCTCAGGTGAGGAGCAAGCAAAGCACGTGGTGGAGAGGTTATCTGAATGTGCATCCAGGGCCATACCCTTTCTCCTTCCCACTTCTTCTGTCAGTCAGGGATAGACAGTTTATAAAATACACTTTCTGGGGACCATTTTTATTCAGTTGAGTCAGCACCCAAATCAACAAACAAACTGTGTCTTATCAAGCCTCCTCTGTTAAAATTCTTCCTTTAATTTGCTGTTTACCTCACCTTCTTTTTAACTTCCATTCTTATAAATCAATACGGCTGTATTTGCTTTCTGCACAGGGTTCCAGTAGTCTCTTAATAATCATAATAATCATTATTACTGATTAAAGTTGCATGATTCATGCCAGATGGAGTCCCCTCCCTGTCAGCCAGAATGAGTTTGCATTATGTAGTTATAGCACATTTGTGATCTGAATAAACAGATGGCAGAACGTGACAGCAAATTATGTGCCAGTGATGTCAGCAACAACGCTTTCCAAGCATAATTGCTTTAAATGAACATGAATGCAGCAAGGAGCAGGTAGTTTTAACAAGGTAGTTGGCATAGAGCGTAGTAATTACCGTACAGCATCATCAATAGCACCATGAATGCTGTGCGAGTGCAGAGGGAAGAACACTCGCTCTGAAAAAGTAGCTGCAGAAAGTCCAACTTCCCGCGACAATCGCAGTGGGTTTGCTCAGCTGTCCAATGTCTCTCAGGCATAAGCACAATGCTAGCAGAGGAGGAGTGCTCTCTTTTGAGGTGATCCAACCTTAGCTGAGAGGCACTTTCCGCTTTATCTAACACTCTGTCCCATCAGGGCATGTGGGAATTACTTGCTTTAGTGTAACAGAGCAGTGTCAACAGCAGCTGCAATACAATGCAATACAGCATTGAAAGGTAAGCTGCTGGATCAGGTTCAAAAGGGAAATTAATTTAATAGAATCTTTGCACTATTTAGTGATGAATAAAAGTTCAGTCAAGACAAGGTTAGGTCCCTGTGGGCAAAAGAGCAGCGATTAGCACTGTGCAGTCTTCAACAATGCTTATGTCGGGTCCCTCCGGCCTGCCTCGAACGCTGCCACCCCTGGGTTTTAGCAGCTGAGGCCAGGGTGCAGTAAGGCATCCAAAGACAAGGTGAACCCTCCTCTTCTGCAGTTGCCACATGTTGAAGAAATGAAAGGAAGCCACATTTCTAATATCTCTCTCTTACTGTCTGTCCTGCAGGTGGCCGATGCCACAAGTCCTGCACAGGCCGATGCTGGGGACCCACAGAGAATCACTGCCAGACCCGTAAGTATGCAAGACTCTGAGAAACAAAGGACTGTAAAATGATGCAACAGGGATCCTACTTTTTTTTTAAATTGTGACAGGATACTATCAGTTCTGGTTTTCTTCCTCCCATGTGCTTTCTAAAACTGCTTCTGAGTTTTCTTTTTGCTTCTTGGTGGCAAAATGGTTCATGGCTCCCAAAAGTATTGATGGTTATTTTGGAATACATTGAAATGAATACTGCAGGAACAGAAATAACCTACACAGCAGATTTGGAGACCTTTAATGACAGCCTGACACTGTGAAGTTCCTAATGCCAAAATACTCTCTTAATTTCAGCTGCAGCCTGGGAGTATTAGTTATCTTGCAGAATTATTCTTTTTATAATAACTTCAGAATGTATTTGAGCTGTACAGAAAGAGAATAATAGGTTTTTTTGTAAAGGGAGTAGTAAGTGGAAGATTGTTCACAATGTCTGTCTGTCCTCTTGAATTTAGAGAGCATAAAAATGAATAAAAAAGAACTATATTGAGAGAGTTTCTTTCTTGTGTGCTTTCAGCTCTAAAGAGCTAGAAGTGCAGTCACAATATTAGCAAATATAAAAGAGTTAAAAATTGAGAGCTGTCTTTTCCTACAGGTTTCCCCCCCTTTTGGGAATAGAGCTATCCTTTACATTTCCCTTCTTTGAAATTTAGGAGGGTGGAAATTGGTTGCATTTGCTGGAGTCACTCTTCTTAGGAAATGAAATGGTTGCTGATACCTCCCCCAGAGAGCACTGCTCTTGCTTGTGCTTCTTTCCTTGTCTGAGTTGTAGATAGGAGGAAGGGATTGTGACAAATTAACTGCTCTCAAGTGAGCACACCAACTAAATTTCTCACCTGATGATAGCCCAGCCTTTTTTGTTGGGAATATTAGGAACAGTGCGACTATGCCTTGATTGTTGGTTTGGGGTTTTTTTGACTCCTTGGAGCAAAAGATGAGAGGAAATTAGAAATGGCAGACAGCTTAACACAACCGTTTTATGAGTGAGCACGAGTGGGAAATCCAAGCTGACCTCATTTCCATGGCAAAGCAAGGGGCACCGGACATAGAGCTGCGTTCCCGCAGAGGCTCTGCCAACCTGTCGGGTGCTGCTTCTCTTTCAGGAGCATCAGCTCATGTTGCTGGCAAAGCTGTTGATAGCTACAGCTCTGCTGAAGTGAACATGTTCTTATACTCCTGTTTCATCCTGTGCTTTATCTGCAGGTGTGATAAAAAATGCTTTAGGACAGGTTGTGGGAATATCTGTGTAACAAACCAGGTACAGCGATGCTAAGCAGATTCTTCTTTAAATTGAGCAAGTAGGTTTCTTTCAGTTGCTGTCAGAATTCATGAATGCCCACAAAAAGTTACTGCTCAGAAAGCCTCTGTGTGGTTGCAGAAGTCCATGTGGCAGGATCAGCTGCCATGGTCTCAACCTCTACAAAGCACCGCTCTCCAATGAGCGAACTGATTTGGTGGATTAATGTAGTAATACAAGAGAGAGCAAAACTTACCTACAGTGTGGCAAAGTCAGAATCTTAGCCAAGCTGCACAGTAGGGTTTGCACCAGGAGTGACAGCTGTCTATTCACAGTGACTGCCCTCCGAAATGCAAACTGGGGACAGGTTAAGGCACAACTGGATGTAAAATAAAAAACTATTGAAAAACATATTCCATCTAAGTTCCAGGGAGATGCACAAATCACACATACCTAACATGTATCTACTCCATGGCCTTTTATCTTTGAGCATGCTGCAGCCTCTGAATGTCAGGGACAGGATTTGATTTTATATCATGTACTTCCTCTCTGCCTCCCTAACCTCTCTACACCTTGGGTCAACAGCAGGATTAAGGGGAATAACTGACTGTTAAGGCTGGCAATGATCATTTCTTCATTGTACTTTCTCAAAAGGTGTTCTTCTGCAAACTGAAGCAAAGAGTATGAGTAGAGACTCAAAACATAAACCCACAAGTGGTGCTATGCTTCTTCTGCCTTCATTTCTGACTTTAAAAAAACACACCTGGCTTTCAAGCTCTTCAGTGTTCTTCTTAGACACAATCTGGAGATAGGGTGAATGGTATCACAAACGCAGCATATACCTTAACCTAGACACCTTACGGATGCACAGCTTCCAAATGTGTGTAGGAAAACACATCAGCAAAAATACATCCCAGTGTCAAACTTTTTTGTTCCTAGAAACAACTGAGAAGCACATCTGCATTTTAATAATCTCTTTTTTTTTTATGGAGTCACTGAAGCAAGAAATTCTAATGAGCCCCCTCCCAAGATAAGATTTAAATTATTTTCCTGGGAAAGGATAAAAAATGAAAGATCTTAATCCATGTCTTTCATTTCAAATTACATATGGAAAAAGCTCAAAATCCTTTTGTTTTGTTTTTTTTTTGTATGAATATCATCCACCTAGCTGCTTCTTATGTTGCCTTCCAGCAATGTCTCTCCATACTTCGATCTCTGTCTGAAACACCACCTGCATTTAACTCTGTCCCAAAGACTCTCTAAATGTGACAAGAAAATATACATGTTTAAGAAGACAATTAATAGGTAACTTAAAATAAGTTGAACAGACAGCAATGATGTAATTTCAGGGTATTCTTTTACGCAGTTAACAATCCTCTTTTTTGACTAATCAAAATATTAATAAATATTAATATTGAACATTTAAAAGTTAGATCGTATTCTTTGCTTCGGTGTCAGGAAAGGCTAATGTGGAAATACTTTTTTTTTAGGAATCTATTTTTCAAAGAATATTGTGCACCCACTAAATAGAATGTAAACCACTTAAAAACACAAGAACAAATACTTCTGGAAGTTACTAACCAAGTTTGAAAATCTATGGTTAGGTTGTTACTACTTTTGTTGTTCACGTCTGTTTACAGTTTAGCATACGGGTTGTGGGTTTTTTTACTTTGAAAAGAAATTGCAACTTTTACAAATCAAATACATTATTTTATTAAAATGACAGATTATGCACTTTGTCCTAGAGGAATGTAACTAAAACAAAAGAGAAAAATCTAAATTAAAATATAGGCCCTACTAAGGGAATGCCAAAAAGGGAAATTAGCCTTTAAATCAAACCTGAAACATCCGGCAAATGTAAAACACCCCATGACTGTGTATGTGTTTGGAGTTTGGCCTGAGCATAATTGTATTTATACAGTCTTTGTGCAGCTGATGTTGCTGAGAAAGAGAAGGTGCCGCTGCAATAAATACCCAATTAGAGCTGCAGAAGGCAAGCAGGAGCTGGGGGGTGGGGTTGAGCAGAAAGAGCTGAACCAGCAGCTTAGATCAATCACGGTAACCCAGCATTTTTCCTTGGAGCCAGCATCTTTAATTAAAACACTTGTATTTCTCTAATAACTTTGCATGTTCATAAGACTTTTTCATTGATTTCAGTTACTTCCCTTTTTTTCCTTCATAGATTTATAGTGCCCTGGCATAATTAAAGATTAAGAGAAACAATAAGAGAGACTGATTAATTGCAGACATCTATGAAGTACTTATTCCACCCTGTCCTCACCACAGCTTATTGCTGTATCACGGTGAAACAGCAGTAGTCATTGACAGTCAGTGTTCTGCACCCTCCTAGAAAACCATCCCAACACATGGCACGTGTTTTCAAGACCTTGGTGTTCGCTGCTGTCCTTTGCTGGTCCTGGCTGTGATGGAGACAGTTCTGTGCAGACAAACTGTCAAATTTCTTGGGATCCCACAAAGGGTCAGTAGGCATCAGGGCATGTAGTTGTGCTGTCACTCAAAAAGCCCGGTTTGAAACTTGGGGCCTCAGCTGTGATATTAGTGAAGGGTCTCCTCATAGTCATGTTGGGTGAAGAAATTAGTATCTAGCACCTAAAATTCCTCTGTGGTCTCAGCCCAGAACTCCTGGATCTCACAAGTGTGTCTGGGCTGCAAGAAGAATGTGATGTCAGGGTTCCTGATTATCTCTAACCACCAGGTCCCCTGTGAAAAGTCTCCACACTAGGCAGCAGGAAGAGGAGGCCAGTATTGCTCCACTCTTCTCTCTCAGCTTGCAGCTGGGTTGCTCTTGGTTCACACTCCCTGTTTGCAGCTGCTGCCCAGTTTTCCTGCCGTCTGTCCCCTCTCTCCTTGGCAACATCTTGAGCCACCCATCAACAGTCAATAGCCTGAATGTATAGTTTTGTATCTTGGGTAATATTTAACCTCACATTTCACTCTTTCAGATAGGTTTCCAGTCACAGCTATAAAATCAATTGATTGCATTTGGAGGAAATTTTGGCGGGAAAAAGCTTGCTACCTTTTTAAAGCAGTGCAGCCATGCATATTTTCTGTAGGTTTACTCCATGATAACCATTGAAGGAAGCTGAACTCTTATGTTTTTTGGAATCTGAACAATCTGATTGTTTTGAGGCTTCAAACAACAAATACTATTGCCTTGTGTTTGTTTTGGGGAAACCCTTCCTTACAAACTGTCTTGAAGATGAGTCCTTAAAAATATTCAGAGCCCGCCAAGCTCTGAAGATAAAGATACCTGACAAGTCCGCCTCAGAGCTGGACCCTCAGTAGCAGTTATAATGCAAACACAGCATGCGGTGAACCAGAAGATAAACGGGCATGTCGTAGCCTTTTCCTAGAATTAAATGTTGGCATTTCTGTTGGCATTGTTTGTTTTCCCAGCAAAACAAACAGTTAAAGAGAAACAGTGACAAACCTTTGCTGTAATTGTACGTATTGCAAACCACTTTATACTTTAATAGTCTTTGGGAAAACTCAAAATGTTTCCCGTCCTGTACAGCATGATAGAGGCCCTTGTTAAGCTGGTGCCTAATCATAAGCAGAGTATGTTTTGTTGAAGGCTTTCTCTTTCTCTTGTGATGGCACCAGGCAGGGAATCAGTGAGGTTTGTGGTCACAGACATCAGGCATGGGAAAGGCTTGTCCCTTCTCCCCTTGAGGCAGGGGATTCACATCCTCATGGCTTGTTTTTGGGCAGGCAGCAGTGGAGGATTCCGAGTACATTTTGCAGCTGTTGGTATGGGACATGCTGCTGGACCTCTTTGTCATTCTAGAAGTCTGTTAGGGAGCCTCCTCCACAGGGAGTCAATGGTTATATAGTCATGGCAGACATCTTGACCTGTTCCCACAGCAGCCAGCACTGAGCTAATTAGGTGGCTTGTACTAATTGTCTACACAGAGGTGATTTACACCACAACTCGCTAAGTTTAAGCAAATCATTCAATTGCTGTGGAGAAATGGCAAGGAATGCTTTTTAACAATGTCCTGCCAGTGAGTGACCGTGGCATGCCATCCTGTCCTCTTCTCTTTCTCTGTTTTAACAGCCTTGATTGTATCTGAAAGTAATTTGTCTCCTTAGTTCCCAGCTTCTAGTGCAATTTAAAAAATAAAAATAAAAATTAAAAAAAATAAATAAAAAGAAAAAAGGAAGTGCACTGCTGATGTGCAGTAACTTTTTTGGCTGTGGTAGGTAGGGAGGTGCTGTGGGGGAACCCAGGCACTGTGCCCTCTGCCTGCAGAACCTTACAGAAGGGGGCACTGAACATGCACTGGAGGGAGGAGGGGCGGCCATTTTAGCGCTGCTGACGGAGGAACATTTTGGGGTCTGGCCCTGGGGCTGCTCTGCTGCTGGCAGCCCTAACACCAGCTGAGGGTGCCAGCAAGGGGCGGCAGAGGAGAGGACACTTTAAAAAGAGGGGTAAGCACCAACAGGAGTAGAAGGGAGTCAAAGTGTCCAGATGTCATCCCCTTGGATGGGTCCTCCGTCCAAGTCACAATAATGCCGGGCCTGGCCTCACTTTGATGTGGAAGCGGATACTGCCCCATCCAGTGTTCACCAAGGTGTGATGGACCAGTTTCTGAACTGGCCAAAACCAGTATGTAGTCGCTGACTACGTGAGGTCTTCATTTTCATGAGATGAGACTATCCCTGTCAGCTAATGGTGTGGTGCTGGCTACAGTGAGGTGTGCTTTGCCTAATGTACTCCACTGTTTTATACCTCTGTCCTAATGTTTATCAATACTGTTACTTAAACAAACAAATCTTGTTTCTCTAGCAGTATTGACAGCAAGTGCAGTTACAGAAATTTACCTTGTTTCTTAAATTAGGTTGCATAAGGCACAAAAGTGTTTTCTGTCTGAGGGTTTACCTCTGGTATCTACAAGACTGAATTACTCTAAAAGTTCATTGATTTATTCCATAGCTTATAAACAATGATTTTTGCTTTAGTTATTTACATGTTTATATTCTAAGTAAATATTGCATATATCAAGAAGCTTTGGCATTACCTTAAGTATTTCCAGCAAGAAATGGCGGGAATTTGAATTGGAAGGTACTTACAAAGGTGTTAACGATATATTAAGTAGTAGAATCGAGCAGGAAGTTAGATAGAATTTTGCATTATCTGGCTTCTTGAAAAGTGTTTTCCACAGAGGAGTAATTAAATGCTTTTAACAAAATAAACGATAAAGGTTAATTGCCGATGTGTAACATCGCTGCTTTTATCAAAACACAGCTGACAGCACAGCTTCCTGGCGTTCTGTAGGTGGTGGCTGGTATAGTCCTGCAGATAATAATAATTTCTTTTTCAGTAAAATAAAGATAGAGGTTGTAGCCAAGCGAGGGGATACTCCACTTGTTGACCATTCTTTGCAGAAGACTTCTTGTACTCTACAGTCAAATATAGTTGCTTCCCTATGAATGAAGGATTGCATTACATAGAAAATGTAAATGGTATTTCCAGATGTGTTTCAATCTGCAGGTTGTATTCTGTTCAATTATCTCTTTGTTTCATGTCCTTCCACCAGCTGTTTACAAAAACTAATAATTTGCAAATAATATTCCACCTGAATTTCCAATGGTAAGAGCAAACACTTAAAAAATTATTCCTCCACTGTCCTCGAACAGCTTGCATGTTCCTGAAGAGGGTATTGTGAAGGTATTCTGGAGGATATGAATGGCCAGTACCATTGAAGCAATTACCTTAAAACTACAGGCTTTTTTTCAGTATCCTGTTTGGTTTGTTGTGTTGTTTTAGTTTTTTCTCAGTGTACGGCTGAAGAGCTCTCTCTTTAGTTCTGGTTCTGACATGATAATTTTTCCTGCCTCTCCTAGTCACGAAGACGGTGTGTGCCGAGCAGTGTGATGGACGGTGCTATGGGCCCTATGTCAGCGACTGCTGCCACCGGGAATGTGCTGGTGGTTGTTCTGGACCTAAAGACACTGATTGCTTTGTATGTGTGAGACTTCTCATTTTTTCTTATTGCTGGCAGTCACACTGCAAATTCTTAATGCTTTAATCCATGAAATTCACCATTTAGTCCTTTTTAATATATTGCATGTACACCCACAGATTTAGGCTGCAAATTTTAGCATTTAATATTTTTCACATTATATTAACATCACTTATCTACTTAATATTACCCATTAACAGATTTATGAGATTTGTAAATACAGATTGGGAACCATTAATATGCTAATCTCTGTGATTGTTATCTTTTCTGAAATTAACTTTTAAAGATGATAGGGAATTTTTAGAAGTATTTATCATTACATTTGAGCATGGCTTTTATTACTGTTCTATGTGCTTTTTATTTGCAAGTGAAGAGTACAATTTAGCTTCTCTGTGAAAGGTGTTCCTTATTGCTGCCAGACTTGATTTAAATTCAGTTTTTTCACTGGACATGCTTCTTAGTGGAGATGGAAAGAAAGTGGTTTCCCAAATACTCTACCTCAAATCCATCCTACTATGTGTGCTTATGATGAAAATAGGAAGTTTTTTTCCTTAAAAAATAGACCAAAAAAAATAGACAGTTAAAGTTGTTCCTTGTGTCTAGGGCTTTACCCAAGTAGATGTTCAGCATACATGGTACCCTTGATCCAGCGCTCAGTGGAAGTTCTCTGTTGGCTTTGGACTGGAGAGATGGGGAAAATAACATCTTTCCTATGTCACATACAGTCTAAATAGGTAAAGGAAAGAGGAAAAATGCAGTTGTTGTTCCTGTACCACTTCTGAGGGACATCGTCACAGCTGATATGTTGATGTGTGTCCATTTGCAAAGGTTAAGGGCAAGTTCTTTTCAGCATAAGCTCTGTAATACTGTAGCCTGCAAGGAAATGAGTTAGACTTTCTGAATGGTGGCAGTTATAGAAATATCTATGCTAAAAATCAGCTGGTATGTTTGTCCTGATCCAGCAGAGAAGCATCCAGGGCTTTATTATCATTCACTTCTGGCCCAAGAGCAATGTAAAAGAAATTCAGCAGGGGTCTGGCAATTTTCAGGGATAGTCATTACTTGCTTAGTATACACTGGGTGAAAAGTGTAACCCTTTAGGCTATAGACAACTGTGCTTAGCTTTCAGCTCAGATACAGAACTTTGTTTTTTCACTGGGTATTTTCCTGTGCTTTCATTCACAAATTAGTGACATTTAGCACCAAATGCTAGAAATTTGCATATATTATTGAAGCAATTACAAACACATACAAAGCATTATAGTCATAAATTAAAAGGTCCCGAATTTCCTAAATGAGCTTTTCCTGAGAAGAACCAATTCTTCAAAGAGTATTGGTGTGCTTTCCTTCATGAATTTGCTAAACAGAGAATTGTCATGTACATGATAGAGTACCTTTAAGTCAACAGCAGATGTAAAAAATGTGTTGAGGAAACAAAGAAAATCAGTATTTATTAATATAAAAAGGTATGGTTTATGAAGCATTACAAGTCCTTTAGCTTATTATGGCAGCATCCTGTTGTAAATATGGTTTTAATATCTCTAGATAAAATTCATACATCATCCTCCATATGCTGCCATTTGCATATCCAGTTCTGGAAGCAAGACAGTAATCATCATCTAACATAACTGCAAGCAAGCATGCAAATCCAAAGTTTTAGACATATGCTTATCTTGCATTCAAAGCCAAAGTGGATCTAAAACTTGAAATGCATAGGAGGGCCTGCTTGAGTTCTCAGTGGAACCAGAAAAGTGACACAATCCTATTGGTAAGGTGGACTTCCCATCCAATTCTTCATAAAGAAGTAACAGACTATATTTATCTTTGTAAGGAAAACAACAACAAAAAAAACAAAAAAAAACAGAAAACAAAAAAAAACCAACCAAACAAAAAACCCCAAAACAAACAAACAACAAAAAAAAAGTCTCCGTGAGAAACTGACAGTTTTTGAAACAACCAGAAAAGTCAGGACCAGCAGCTTGGCTTCGTTGATGCACCATATAGGACAGTGCCTGCATCACGGAACTCCCTGATTGGCATTTTCAGCAGCAGATTTTGTCCTTCTCTCTTCATTACATCATTAGCCTTCCTTTCTGAAATTCCTGACAGGACAAGTAACCTCCCTCAGTCTTGCTGGTGCTGATTTGAATGGAGATAAAGAGGGTTAGTAAAAGCAGAAGAACATAGGAATCTCGTTCTTTTTTTCCCTCATTCCTAGACCTGGAGGGGAGGGGACATGACAGACACGTGTGTGTATGTATATATATATATATATATATATGTGTGTGTGGTATACTTGCTGTCTCTTTAAAGATTCAAAACTATTTATATTTTTAACAACCTGGAGAAGGACCAGAAGGATTGCTTCCTATACTAACCCTTCTAAAGCAACCTGACTTCTGGAAGATAGGTTAGTGGGGAAGCAGAATCCAGTAGCAGGCAGTGGCTGCTGAACCTGGTGGAGGGATCCAAGCCAGCCTACAGCTTTCATATTGAGATGAAATTTGACATTTATGGTATGCTTTGTGAATATTACTCCAACAGGTTTTTATAAGCTGCAGTTAAAACCATAGACGTGATACATGGTGATAAGTAATGTCAAAATCGGTGGGGTTTTTCTATTACTAATTATCAACCTTGTATGCTCAATTATTTTTCCTGCATACCATTACTTTCTTTATCCACACACTTGCCTCTTCATTTGTCAGGGCTCTGTCCTCTGTCAGCTGTGGGTGGCTGAGCTTGAATGCTAAGTGATACAAAGTCCTATTTTCTTTTCTCAGTGTGTGAAGCAACTGACCTTGTTAAACTTGCCAGTTAGGGAAATGACCCCCTCCCGTGCTAGCTCAAAAGAAGTCCTTATCCCTCTCGCTTTCTAATTGGGAATTTCAGTTTTCAGCTGGATGATGGACTCGAGCTGTAAGAAATTTAAAGGTTGGGCCTCTGAAAAAGTCATTAGCATTTGTTTAGACTATGATAAATAGCTGTTCAGTCTTGGCAGTTTTAGAATGTCCTATTGAGTTGTGAATGAGTTGATTACTAGCAGTAGCACTAGTTATGAAACAAATTACAGTGTTGTTATTTTTTTGTAGGAAGTGTTGTAAGAGGCAACTACGTTTCAAATTAAGGGGGCTCCTGAGTCCACTTTTATACGTCCTGTGTTTGCCAAGATCCTAGCAAGAAATCTAACTAGCCAAAAGGAAGGTTAGAAAACTATACATCACATTCCTCACTGTTGCAGTGAGTCTGAACAATCAAGACTCTATTTTAAACTAAAAAAAAAAAAAAACCCAAACCAAACAAACAAAAAAGCTGAAAGAAGCTATGTGATTTAATTTAATTTTTTTTTTCTCCTTTGTTTTGCAGGCCTGTATGAATTTCAATGATAGTGGTGCATGTGTCACGCAGTGCCCCCAGACTTTTGTATACAATCCTACTACCTTCCAGCTGGAGCATAACCACAACGCCAAGTACACCTATGGGGCTTTTTGCGTCAAGAAGTGCCCACGTAAGTGCTGCGTTAGCTGCAGTGGCAGAAAGTTTGAGTTGCATTTCAGGAGCCTTACAAAGCCGCGAGAGAGCGAGAGTTAAGTGCATAGCACAACGTCTCAAATCACTCCACATGTGCTTGTAGCCTGTGATTACCCACTCATGTGTCAACTAAAGGCAGGGACATCCTGGGTTGCTGACACTCCCCAGGTATCCTATACTGTAGTGATTTACTTAAAGAGAGGGCATTCCCTAGGTTTCTGTTTTCTTGAACACCTCTTGTTACATTCTTGCTTTAGCTCAGCCTCTGTAAATTTCAAGACGAACCATTAAAACAGTGCCAAAAGGCTGTATATTTCTTGCTCTCCCTTTCATTCCCGCCAAGGTTTACAGTTCTGTTGTGCATTAATTATTTTATATGTACATTACATATAAGAAGGCGGATGAGTAATCTATAATAAATGGAACCATAATTCAACCCAAAGCAAAATCCAAATTTGGAGTCTCTGTGGAGTTCAAATTGACAGTAGGCAGAGGCTGTGACTGTCAAGGCTTACTTCTGTCTCTATTAGAGCAGTGGGTTTTTTGAAGCAAGAGATTTTTTTTCTAAACTGGTATACCATGATATGTATGATATCTCTGTCCAGATACTTCATTGAACTTTTTTTCCTTTCTTGGCATTATTAAGCTTTTAATTAGGTAGCATTAGTCTATATCCCCTTTGGCAGTTGTTTTACAAGGCGAAATTGAAATCCTTGTCATTGTCTTGTGCAGCGTTTTATCCCAGATGTATATATTTGTGCATGACTGAAAGACATAGGACAGAACATGTTGTTGTATTGCTCTCCTACTACTGTAGCTTTTTAACCCCAAGTAATAACAAAACCAAATTGGGGGGGGGGGGGGGGGGGGGGGGAGAAGCCCGAAGTTTGCCGTGCGTTTTTGCAGCGGTGCGGAGGTGAGGCGGGCAGGCAGGCGGCGTGGAGCGGGGAAGACGCTGCCGGCTGGGAGGGAGAGCGCGGCTCGGGGCTCCCCCGGGGAGCGGGTGCGTGTGCGGGGGGCGGTGGAGCAAGGCGCTCCGCTCCGGGTCAGCAGGGCCGCTCCGGGACAGACCAACCCACCGGGTCTCCGCAGCTCGACCCCCGGCCCAGCTCCTCGTTTCCTGCTCCGGTGGTAGCGCGGAGCGGTGGGAAAAGTTGGCCGATCGCCTTGACTCGGCGTGACAGCC
>JANIJG010013872.1:86916-98844 GCA_024611175.1 Megaceryle torquata
AGGTGCTCCAGCCCCCTGATCATCCTTGTGGCCCTCCTCTGGACCCGCTCCATCAGGTCCATGTCCTTCCTGTGCTGGGGGCTCCAGAGCTGGACGCAGTATTGCAGGTGAGGTCTGACCAGAGCAGAGTAGAGCAGCAGAATCACCTCTCTCGGTGATTCTCAATGATCTCTCATCTTAAGCAGCAACACAAGCAGAATGTGAATAGCAGTGAAACCTTGAGATTGAATTACAGCCCAGCATTCTGTTTGGAAGCGATGAATTTTATTTGGAACAGCTGGAAAACAATAATCATTAAAATACAGTAACTTAAAGAATGCCCAGAAACTGGATATTGTCTTCCCTAATCTTCAGTCATAAAATATGTGCAGTCATTTCCATGTTACACAGACAAACATTTACTGTTCCTTTGATGAAGAAAGGTGATAACCACATATTACCACAAAAGAAAAATGAAATACAGGAAGAGAGCTGGGAAAATTTCCTTGAAAATAACAGTTTCTTCCTGTGTTACTATAAATTACATTAATTTGATGGCAGACAGAAGATGTTAATATATTTTGCATTATTTTGTCAGTTTATCCATAGCATATAAACTATCATAGTATTCATTCTGTTGGGGGGGGGAAATCTGTATTTTATTCAGTTTTCTCAGCAGCACTCTATCTCACAAAATATGTTAATGGATGAAATGGAACTAGTTGAGGAGTTCTGGCCCACTTGGCCTAGAGCTTCGGGCATCACAGCTTGTGGCATCACAATTCTTACAGGATTCACAATTTTCTAGGCAATAGGACTGGATGTTGACTAACATTATATTTGTGCCACCCCAGAATGAAAATTTTCTGAACAAATTTCAGTTTTGCCAGAAAGATCATCTTAACATTAGGAGTTAATTCTAGTAGTAAATTCTCAACCAGTTCCACCTTCTTGAGCTAATTTCTGTTCTCTTTTGTTTTCATCACAGTGGCCTTTCCTTACTCATCCTAAAGCAACAAGGTATTACCTCTCTGCAGTTCCAATCCTTGAAGCAAATCAGTGCTGGCAACATCTACATAACAGACAACAGCAATTTGTGCTATTACCACACTGTCAACTGGACCAGCCTCTTCAGCACGCCCAGTCAAAAGACAGTGATCCATCGAAATAAAAAGGCAGAGAACTGCAGTAAGTACCACTGCTCAGTGCAGATCTTCTTGTCTGTGACAGACTCACTTGGGGAGAAAATGATACAGCCTCTGACAGGACACAGTGCAGTGAGCAGGCCACAAACTTGGCTGATGTCTCTCGGAGCTCCATGGACATCAGTGGAGCTCTGATCATTTCCAGATCTAAGGATTTGGCCCAGTCTGCCTCTGAGCAGATTTATAGGCAAAAAAAATGTTTTAAGATAAATGTTTTAACAAAAGAAAGAGAGAGAGTGCTGCTTCCTTACTGTGATGCAAACATTCCAGATTAGAGATCCTGTTTTGCAAATAGGAACTGCGAAGGCCTTAAATGTGCAGTGAGACTCCCCGAAAGGCACCGATTTTACAGCTTTGAAAACCACAGCCCTTTCCTTATGGCATGAGATAGGTGTATTTTGCTTCCCTTACCCTGCTTCACCAAAGTGGCCCTGCTTTATCCAGAAAGGTCACCCCACAACTGTTTTCAATCACTGAGATCGTTCTTCTTGACCTATCTGATAAAGAAGATTTTTAATTTGGCCTAACTTGTCTTTCAGGCAAGCTTACGTGCCAATACCTGGACTGAGAACATAGTACTGAAAAGCAAATGTAGCAGATGAAACAGTTTGTGTTTACAGAAAGCAGGCAGCAAATTGCATTAATGGTCATACCGTAGCTGCAATACAGTCTTTAAGTGTCTGTGGGGCAAGAGAGGAGATTTATTAAATTGCATTATGTTTAAATGATGTTTCTGAGTTTTCTGCTTTGAGCAGCCAGAAATATATGCTTTGGGTTTTTTCAGGCTGTGGTCCTATTTAAATTTGTTCTTTTAGTTTTGGGTGGTTTTTTTCACCTTCTTCTATTTTTCCTTTTTTCTCACCCCTTCCTTTGAAGTACTATTCTGCTGTGCTTTGAGAGAGTTTGTGACTGTGCTCATCACTCTAGTATGAGCATACCTTCTGGTGTAAGGGGAAACAAAACTATTCCTTTATCGCTGCTGCTCACTTCATTTTTCTAATCTCCTCTGCCATGTAAGAGCTGTGTGAAGTGTAATATCTTACTTGGTGCATCTCTTCATGGTTTTGTTGTTCCTGTGTTTTTTTACAAAGTTTCAGCACACTCAGTTACCTTGTTCTCGATTAGCTCCAGTCGCTTAACATCCATGAGCTTTGTATTTGTATCATCATCTTAAAATGGCTTCTGTTCTTCTGTTGCTTTTCATTTTTTTCCACCTCAAGGCTTTTTCTTTGCATTGAGTTCTTCTGAGGGTGAATATTATTTGAACATTGGATAAGATCAGCCTTGCAAGGGAAAAGCATGCATGTTCTGACACCATCAGCTCCTTTGAAACTAGGAGGAAAGCTCATGACTGCCCATAAATAACTAGTGCCTTCAGTCTTTGTAGCTAGAGCATTTGTAGGTGGATTGTAGTTCCGGTATGCCATCTGTTCTTTCTGCCCCCATATTGAAAGGCAACTGTGAAAAATGGTATATTTGGCAATTAGATATGTTAGCAAGAAAGAATCACATCTACCCAGAGATGGTGGCTTGCAAGTTGCTTTCCTCCACAGAAGGGTTGGAGTTCAATAGGATCGAGTGGTGAGAAGGAAGTTAGTTCTGTGCTAGCATCCTAGTAACAGGTGTATTATGCATGTCATAACAGAAAGAATTAGCCCTTTGAAGTTTCACATCAGCAATTTCCTGGGCTGACAAAATAGAATCTGTCTGAAGAAGCATAAGGTCAGCCTGACTGTGTAAGAGTCACTGGGGTTATATTCCAGGATCCTAGTGGTCCCATCTTGCTGGGAGGTACATGAACCTGTGAACCTTCTAGAGAGCACAGGTTTCCTCTCTACCATATGAAAATGGGCTATCTGTGGGAGAAAAATCTTGCTCTTGGTTCTTTTTGATGTTTTCTAACAGCAGATTGGTGATAGCTGTCTGATCATGATGCAAATCATAATGAAAGAATGACCATGTCTCTTCCATTCCTAGATATTTAGTATAAAGCTCAATTAAGCAGTGGTAAGGTTGAGTATAGGCCTCATGTCTCAATGCTTTCTCTTTGCTTCAAGCTCTACATAACTTACAGTATGTTAGAAGACAATGAGAAACCACTCGGAGGTGAACTTTGTGAGTGTTTTCTCTCAGTGGAATAGTGTCCTGCTGGTTTCACTGGTTTTGAGAGCTTTGGGACATAGTTGAGCACAGTTTGGAAGGTATTCCCATATTAGTTTTCAGGACTCCTTTGTCAAATACTTTCCTGTGATCACCCAGTTGAGTCCCTATGAAGCACCTACAGCAACTGAAACTTGGGCTTCTGGGGCAAATGGAAATGTGGACGTACTGTCACATCATCCTCTTGCACTGTATATCTAGTCACTACATTTGCACACCAAGGGAAAATGTAAAATTTATTTGACTGTTAGCTTGTTGAGGATTTGTTAGAATAGACTCATCATTTTCCAGGCAGAAAAACCCTCTTAAAGATATTTTATTAAATTTAACACCAAGGGAATCTTCATGAGGAAAACAGTCTCATTTTAAGAAGTCACAATGTAAGCTACAGTATCCGGGGACTAGTTGTAAAACTGGGCTCTAACTTGTGTTCCTTAAATGGACACAAGGATATAATGTATATATGACCCTAGGCTAGGGGCCAAGTTACTCCGATCAGAAGGCAGTGCCTTAGCTGACTTCCTGAAGCCTAACAGGGAATGGTAATTTTCTTTCTCCATGCACATCTGTGTGAATGAATTGATTCAAGTTTTGTGGTCTTAGATGAGAGGAGCTATCCTGCAACTTCAACTCTGCCTGTCAGTCAGCACCTCTCTGGGGTTAAATGGCTTCTGCTGCAGGTTAGATGTCTAACTAAAATTTTCTCCGTTATGTGCAGTAAGGCTGAACTGTTCCTTAGAGACAGATGCATTTCTCCAGCATCCTCTGAAACATCTACGATTTTCAGGCTAGGCCAACAGACTGGGTATTTAGGAGAATTTTCTCTGAATCTTCCACTGCCAGTATGTTTGGGGGCTGAGTGGCAGGCCTCTAGGGTTTCCAGAGCTGCTTTTCCATTATTTTGCCTGCTCTAGACCCTGACCCTGCAGGTGCTTGCTTGATACACCCGTGCCTCTCAGAGTAACAGATGAGACTAATCAGAACGGAGAAGGTAAATGTATCTATTTGCAGGATCAGAATCCATCTTCTATGATAGAAATACTCTTTGCTTGCATGGTAACTAGCAACTTACTACTTCTTAATAATAAAAGTAGCCATTAAAGACTTTTTCTTCACATGGTTTCCAGTGAAGAAACCAGTTTAAACCACCTTAATTATTACAGCCACTTTCAGATATGCTTATTATTATTTCTTTGTATATTTTGAGTCGGTATCAGCTTGTGTTTGTTTTCCTCACTACCTAGTGGTTGTCAATGGCTTTAAAGCAAGTTACAGCAAATATTTGTTATCAATGTGTATCTTTTTCCTAAAACTCAGGTAAGAGCTTCCAAGATCTTCTAGTCAGCATCATATTTAAGTGACTTTTATTATATATAACACAAGATGATGTTACCTTTTCTGTAACATTTAATGCTGTGTTCAGCATACTGTGTAAGTCAGTGAGGAAATACTGAAAAATTGTTGAGGGAATAAAGTATTTGTGGAAAAATTCGATCTATATTAATGTGTCATCTTTGAGATAACACTGACATAGAGGTTGGCAGAACTCTGACTTTTTTATTTTTTTAAACAAGATAAAGACAACAGACTTCAGCCACTGGAAAATGCTATAAAATTTTCCAGCACACAAAATATACTTCATACTCCTGATACCCTCAATTATTTCATTTTGCTCTTTCTGCTGCTTCTTAACAACATTTAAATAGTCACCAAATATTTCACTTCCTCCAAGATGGCTTTTTCATCTGCTGGTTAAAAGCCTAGGGCAAACTTAATTTGTTTGTAGAATGTTGTAAATACAGGAGAAAAATGTGTGGGGTTTTTTTTTGTTTGGTTGGTTGGTTGGTGTTTTGGTTTTGGTTTTTTTTTAATTAAAAAAGAAATCCATAATCACCACAATGCTCAATTACTCTGTGTTGTCTTTCTAATATTGTCCTATGCATGGCCAGAGAGAAGTGGTGTCCCATTTTAACCCCAGACAGCAACCAAGCACCACACAGCTGCTCACTGTAGTGGCGGTATGTGATCATCAGTGAGAGACTTCTGAACTACAGAGACCCTCAAGGACACCTAGGTTTGGGGGCAGGTTATAGGAGAAGACTTGAGGGCAAGGGACAAGTTGAGGTTTCAACAGCTGGTGTACCCTTAGCACAGACTGATAGTGTCATCAAGAACTTTAGGAGTTCAGATGGCAAATGGTCATCTTGAAGCTGATAAGCTGAGGTAAATCAGTTGGAGAGCATTTCTCTGAAATGCAGTGCATGAAGCTCTCATCTGTTGTAGGCTTCTAATTATCTACTGTTATAAACCGCAATGTTAAATACTGTGTATAAAAATTACTTTGTTAGGAACATTATTAATGCAGAATGAATGACTATAAAGTTATTTGCTAGAGAATGTGCTTGGGTAGTTAGATTTTACCATCGCTCCCTGCTGAAGAATGTGCCAACTTTTCCCAGGATAGGTTTTTTATGGAACAGTCTGAGGTGACTCATGAGTACACACACACACACAAAAAAAAAGGCAAAAAACCAAGTTATTTTATAGAAAGTTAAATAATTCCTTTCAGCTTTAGTGACACCTGCAGTGTACAGTGAAACTTGTCTAGGCAAAGGTTGTTATAAATGTGATGTCAATTTAGCCACCAATCAACAACTTGAATAAAAGATTACATTCATTATCAGGTGTGATGCAAAGCTCATTGAAGTCTGTGGGAGGTTTTCGATTAAGTTCATGGAGCTTTGGATCAGGCCCATAAGTGTATAGCAAATTAGCAATAGGTTTTCTTTTTTTAAAGGGCTGGTTTTCTTGCGTTTTACCTAGGCTGGGGAAAAACATTGAACTTCTCTTTTTCTAACCTGTGTGACCCTATTAATAAAGAATGAACATTTGTTCTGAAACTCCCGATGAAAATGAGTTTCTGTCAAAAGCATTGTTTTTCTTTCCTTCCACATACAGCCATGTGATATGCTAGAGCTTCAGAATGTTCTCAGCCCATGGAAATGCTAAATCATATGTCTAAAATTGAAATGTTTCTTTAGCCATCCCTGTAATTAAAGAAAGGGAGTAAATACAGGCATAATGGGTTTTTATAAGTTGTCAAAAAAAACCCACTCCTTCTTGCCAGGATTCATTTATGAAAACATTTCTATGACAGAAATAAGCAGAAGGAAATAGTGGTTTATTTATTTTTTTTCTGTGGCTTTTTTTCACAGACTATAGGCACTGTGTTGTCTAGATTTCAGTAGGGTAATCATGATTTTCTTTCCTGAAAAGCTCTCTTTTTATTTGCATAAGTTTATTCAGTATGTTTTGTGAGCTATCTTGTAATAGTGTGTCATAGTGTCTTGTCATGTGCTATTTGAAAGCAATTTAGTACAACACTGTGTGTGTGTAAATGAATTCTGATCCCAGAGTGGTCTGACAGATGAGAACAATGAAAAGAAAGGAAAATCACTAGTAATAAAGGCACAGTTTCAAATTAAAAAAAAAAAAAGTGAGAAAGCAAATAGGAAACTACCTTTCAAATTACAAGAGTGTGTAAAACAAAATCAGAATGATTACTAATATTCTTAAGATTGAAAATGAGAACAGAGTAGGGTGATTTTTGTATTGCGTGACAAGTACTTAACAGTGAGTCATTGACTAGAAAATTTAACTCTTCATATAAGAAGCTTGCTTAATTGGAACTATGATAGTTTCTGGATTTGGGGTTTTTCCCTTGTTGTTTGGGTTTGGTTTTTGTTGGGTTGGGGGGGGGGTGTTTTTGTGGTGTTTTTTGGTTTTGTTTGTTTGTTTGTTTTGGTTTTGTTGTTGCTGTTGTTTGTTTGCTTTTGTTTTTTCTTACTTGCTGATACAGTTTAAGCCTGAAGCTGTTTGTTAATCCCAGGTGTCCCTAGCGCAGGCAATGTGAGGCAGCACTCCTATATATTTGGTCAGTGCCAGTCACACATCACCAGGAGACTGGGTGAGATTACGGAGGTTGGCAGAGGAGGTGTCAAGTGCTGGGCCTGCTCTGAGGGAGCTCTCAAGTGTGCTCTAAATCTTGGACACTTGGGGTTCCCCTGAAGTGACCAGCTGTATCATCTGGAACTTTATCCTGGGTGCTTCTGTAGGCAATGAAATGAACAAGAAATAGGCCAAAACTGGCCTTTGATACTAAGTCAGTGCACCTCCTGAACTGTACTGCACGAAGCCAGCGTTACACCGAGATATACGTGAATGTCTACAAGTAGGTGAAAAAGAAAACTGTGTGGACTACATGTGTGGCATGTGCTAATGCACAGCTTTTGCCTAGTTCTTTTGATTTCTGTGATGTTCACTCAGTGGCAGCATAGTGGAACTACTGACATCTGGTAGTTGTTATAAAAATGTTGCTACACTTAAAAAAAGTTAGGGTTAGGACGGTGATGAAAAGCAGAATTATTCATCTCTGCTCATGCTGGCTTTGTGTGATGAGGTTCCTTTGACTGCAGCAGAATGAGTCCTGATTTAGAGTAGAGCTCAGGTAAAGAGATGGAGACATCTTTATGAAATGGCCTTCTAAACAGCTCAGGTCTCTCGTGCTGTGTTGAGTCTGTGATAATTAATATGCTTTAAAGGAAATTCAGTGACCACCTGGAATTACTCCTAAATTTAATTTGGATGCTATCATTAAGAATGTATATGTGATATATATAAATAAATGTATTCAAGCATTCTAGCCTTGATAGGACACAAGTGTGCAGACTTTTCATGTCCAAGGTTATTCAAGATACTGTATTGAATAAGGTAGTGCTGATGTACCTGCTGAATTACACATGTACAGCAGAGCCATGCAGGGGCAGCAGCAGCGCTGTACAAGTAGGAAGCAGGCTGGTGAATCTCTTCTTGGTTCACTTTGATTTTTCAAGGGCTGGAGGACATGAAATCTTTGATTGGTTCCTGTACCGCTTGTAAAGGTGTAAAGATGAAATGTCCTTTTTTGGCACTGATGAAAATGTTCTAGGCAGAAAACCAAACAAGTAGATGAGGACCTGCCATTTGCAAACTTGATGAAGCAAAATTACCTTTTGCTTGAAGAAAGGAAATATGGAAGCAGCTTCACTCCTCTTGCCTACACATTACATGGGCTAGGAGACTGAAACCATGAATACAATTGCTGCATATTTTTTTCTAAGAAGTGCTTTTGAATAAATTAATTGTTCAGGAAGCAGAGTGACAGGGACAGAACAGGCAGTGTATAGCAAAGGAAAGCGCCCTGCCAGTGTGACATGAACTTCCAGCACGTCAGCAGGCAAAAGGAGGTGCAGGAATTGCCTTGTAGGAAGGAGAAGAGACATAGGTGAGACATGCTGTATAGATCAGAACGATGTGTTTGACAAATTCAGTGCCACCATCAAACAACTCCACATGATGAAAAGCGTTGATCAAGGAGAGAGTCGCTGTACACAGCACCCTGCCCTCCTATACAGCAGCCTGCTGTGGCAGATGTTCAGTGGGTCGAATGTGGGACATGATATACGCCATAGAACAGAATAACCAGTTTTAAAACATGCTGTGAAGAGCAGAAAGCATCTTTCTACTGATTCTTCCATGATTTGGAATGGCTTTGTGCTTTTGTGGTAATAAACCTCAATATACTCTTTAATTATTAAGGTATTATTATTGTAATGGACATTACCAAACTGCACTGTTTGAGCCTTGACAGTGGAGACAAAACCATTAGACATCCTGAAATGAAAGTAGGGTGCTTTTTTTTTCCCCAGTCACCCAGCTATGCTGCTGTGCTGAAAGAAGTGTAGCAAAATAGTGCACGTAGAACTACTGTCTTTTCATTTAATATAAAGTTGCCAGATGGCTTTTTGCATTTTGTGAAAAGATTTTCTGCTGTATGTTGCTGTTGCCTCTCTTTAAGTGTGTGCTGGGCATATGCAGTAGCTGTTATATATGTGTACATAGAGGGGGTGTGTGTCTGTGTTCCCAACTGGACATCTTCATTGCTACCACATTGGAGCAGGTGGTAGAATTACCAGCAAACCTACTTTTAATTTATTATTTGGCACTTCCCTCAAGTTGTTGCCCATGGTATAAAAAACAAACACTTGTTTCTGTATTTGCCATCTCTGATATTTCAGATCTTCACTGGTTGTGATCTATTCGGTCTAGTATGCAAGCCATTTGTGTAAAACATTTCATCATGCAAGAGTGAATTCAAACTAAAAGATCTACCAGTCCTTTCACATGCCAGGGTTTGGCTGAAACTGTGTGACTGGACTTTCTTCAGACACTGAAGAGATAACATGTTTCCTTTTACTCTTTTCTCACTTTCTACATTTATCACAGTCATCTAGATATTTAGAGAAAGATTTATATAAAATAAAAGTACAGAATTAATTACGCTGTTTGAAACAACCTTTTCCTCTCATCCTTTGTTCATTGTTAATTTTGTGTGCATTTTAATATAAAGGATCTTTGGCTCTTTGGGTGCCTTTGCAATAAACAATTAAAAAATCATAGTTAATGGTGACTTTTCTTAAACTTTTTCCCCACTGTCAATAACTTTTATTTCAAGTAGTTCTTAGTTCAGAGGTAGTGTTTTATGTTTTAGTTTAATAGCCCTTCTGTGGATTTGGACAATTGATTTTTCAAATCCTTTAAATTT
This sequence comes from Megaceryle torquata, assembly GCA_024611175.1. Lineage (NCBI taxonomy): Eukaryota > Metazoa > Chordata > Aves > Coraciiformes > Cerylidae > Megaceryle > Megaceryle torquata. The sequence continues at coordinate 96,904 of JANIJG010013872.1, forward strand.
TGGTGTTTACCATGCCCTGTGTCAGGGAACTCTGCAGCTTCATCTATACTTTCTATGAATAAAAATCTCTATTTCGAACCCTGTTTGGTTCCTGTCTCCTTGAATGCCCATGAGGTACTTGGAAGAGGCAATGAACATGCTCACTCACCTTCTTGTCATTCACTATTTGATAGACCTTTATAGTGGTGCCCAGTGATAGGACAAGGGGCAGTGGGCACAAAACAGAACATGGGAAGTTCTGTCTGAACATGAGGAAAAACTTCTTTGCTGTAAGGATGCCCAAGCCTGGCCCAGGCTACCCAGAGAGGTTGTGGAGTCTCCTTCTCTGGAGACATTCCAAACCCACCTGGATAATGCAATCCTGGGCAGCCTGCGCTGGGTGAGTTGGACCAGATGATCTCCAGAGGTCCCTTCCAACTCCCCCCATGCTGGGATTCTGTGATTGTGTCCTTTCTCGCCCAAGTCCAAGGTTACTTCTCTTTTTGTTCCTGGTATCGAAGCTCTTCTCTAATTTTGATCATCCTTGCAGCACTCAAACTGTTTTCTCACTCTGCTATATCCTTTCTGAAAGGAGAAGTCCAGAAGTGTGTCAAGTATTCAAACTGTGAGTGCACAGTGTGTTTCTGCAGCAGTAGGATGACAATTTTCTCCTTTTCTCTATGCTGCTTCTAGCAAATCTGAACATTCAGTTTACTTTTCTGAATACGGCAGAACACTGAATGAAATGTTTTCCTTTGGATTTCAGAGGAAGATGTGAATTAACATCAGTATCCTCTCTCTCTGCAGCTGCTGATGGAATGGTGTGTAATGAGTTATGCTCAAGTGATGGCTGCTGGGGACCAGGGCCAGACCAATGTCTCTCCTGCAAGCGATTCATCAGGGGAAGGACCTGTATAGACTCTTGTAACCTCTATGAGGGGTAAGAGATTTCCCTTGCACATTTCTCTGAAGTTGCTGATTACCTTGTTCAGGTCTTTAATTAGTAAGTTGTTTTGGTTTTATGTTAATTAATACCTGCCTCCATTGCCAGCATTACTGATTTTGAGTTAAATATGTTGTGGGGTGAGTTCTAGAGATTTCCAAATCTGAACTTGTGTAGAAGGCTTTACCGAGTACTCTGCTGACTAAAATTTTCCTGCAACATTAAAAGTTTGTTGTGCCTTTTTCATTGCTGATGATGTTGATCAATTTGATTTGGGTAAAGACTTATAAAAAAACCAACCCAAAACATTTAGCCCTACTTGAATATTGGCACCCCTGTTCAGGAACACGTACAATTAAGTTCTTTCAGATGAGTGAGATCGAGGCATGTGATAAAGAAATTCTCTGAATAAAGACCTCAGAGTAGGAAAACTCACTTTTTTTCATCATGCACTGTGTATGTGTACACACAAATGTAAATAACAAAACCAAGACAGTTCTTCCCTGCTCATGCATGTGCACCTTCCTTTCTGGATGACAGGTGGGGCAGTACCTACATAAAGCACAGCCCATGTAGCAAAACAGGCCTTATGATGGGAAAATAGAGCTGAGCTGCTTATATTAGTTGCAGCAGCAGAAATTTAGAATTAGGCTGTGAAGGGAAACAGGTAGAACCTCACTTCCTGTTTAAAGGTATAGCAACATCCCCCACACCTCTTTTAAAGTCAAGATTTAAAAAGAAAACAACAAAATTATTTTCATTATACTTTTTAGCTCAAACTACTAATTGAAAATAAAATGACTGTTGTTTTTCTTCTCCTGCCTTGGATGCCAATTCATGTTACTGTTAAGGCAGGAGTATTGAATTAACTCCCATGTGTACATGAAAATATTCTAAAGTGTCTTAAGAATGCATGCAAAAAAAAAAACCAGTCAGTTTTATATGCATAAAAGCTCTTCTTCTCTCACCCTCCCCTGCCCTCCCCCCTCCAAAAAAAAAAAAAAAAAAAAAAAGAAAAA
>JANIJG010013872.1:98944-113371 GCA_024611175.1 Megaceryle torquata
AAAAAAAAAACCCACCCAGTTTTATATGCAAAACAGCTCTTCTCCCCCCACCCTCCCCTGCCCCCCCCCCCCCAAAAAAAAAAAAAAAAAAAAAAGAAAAGAAAAATTTCAGACCACAGTTGGTTCTCATATGCACTGGAATATATTGGACCACATTTTTTGGCTTGCTGCTGTGAAGCCCATCCCAGTAAAATCATGAGGAGGCTCTGATGACTACCCCTCAAAGGAACAGTTCCTTCCTAAACATATGAAGTGATTTGTGACTTGGCCTTGGGGTGAATTTTTTTACTTGAGAGCTCTGCCCATTCACCTTGCAGGGCAGCAACAGCACTTCAGGGTCAGATGTATTTGACTTCCTTCTTAGTCCTCAAGAGGAAAGTTCTATACCCAGAGGCAGAGAAAGGTGAGCTTACATGCAGTAGTCAAGTGAGGCTTTCCTCAGTGGAATTGTTGGTATTGTAGAGGAGTGGAGGGTGAGCATTGATAAACTAAGCATAGAGACATTCACTGTTTACATGAATATTACTTGAGCCCACTGGCATGACTGTGCAGCACATCTTTAACTGGTTAATGCACATTTTTTTACCCGGTTCTTGCCACAGGAAGGGATCCACCTGCAAATATTAGGTGCATCCAGTCTGAGCTGGTTACATAGATGCTGTCTGTGGCTTGTGGGAGAGAAAGGAGCTGTTCAGATGTTAATTCATCTCAGCCTAGAAGAAGGTGGGATGAACTGTGTTGAGAGAGTGCTGGAGGATTTTTGTGAGGGGCAACCAGCAGCTGAAATGAGACACATGGTATTCCCTTGTAAGTGGTTAATTAAAAAAGAAAAACACTTAGGTGATACTTTCTTGTGAATACATGAAATAAATGAGAAAAAGGATTGGTTTTGTCATTTTATAGATTCAGATCTAGAATTGTTAATGAAAAAGTTATGAACCTTTTAGAGAATGGGCTTTAAAACTCGTGTGTTCATAGAGACTTAACTAAAACATCAGCAGCACTGTGCTTAATGTTCTTTCTAACCATTTCCTACCTGATAATGATGCCTCCCATGTAACAAGTGGCTGCCTGAATCTGAGCCACAAGTGACAACTCCCTAGATAAAACCTGAGAAAGTAGTTACTTTGTCCTGTTAATGAGGTCCTTATTTTTTAAGGAAAAAGGGGAAAAAATGCTATCATTTTATACCGGTAAACAAGATGTCTTCTGCTTGACCTGCCTGTGTAGGAGGCTGCTGATGGGGCCCAGGTCTCAGCTGGTAGAGCACAGCAGAGTGTTGTTACCAGAAGTGCTCTCAGCTGGTGCAGATTGCTCACCTTGCTCATTGCTACCAGCTGAAGACACAGCCATTTTGTTTCCCATTCTGGCTTGCTTCTGCTTTCTCCTGCTTTCTGCTGACCTGCATGCACAATCTTTTGCAGGGAATTTCGAGAGTTTGCAAATGGTTCTGTCTGTGTGGAGTGTGATCCCCAGTGTGAAAAGATGGAAGAAAACATGATCACGTGCTACGGGCCGGTAAGAATAAAATTGGGTATATTATGTGTATTGGGTATGTTATGTGTTTGATGGAATGCAAGGTGCTAAATAAAACATGGGCGTTTTCCACTTACAGGCTTTAAAGTAGCTGCTGAAAATTAATGCTAACAAAAGCAGAAAATAGGTGTATTCTGCATGCAGGGAAAGAATTCTCCTTGTGTTAAATGACTGTCTGGAAAAAAACTTCCTTGGATCAGCCTGCTTAAGAGAGTGGTTTACTAAGTTTTCCTTTTCTTTCCTGAGTTGTCTTAATGCTTTAGTGGGTAATTTTTAAATGGCAGTGTGCAGCTGTGATTTCAGTGCTCTCTTTTACTACTGTTTTCTCTCTTTTATACTCAGTTCTGTCCTGTTCTACTAAACTTCAGTTACACACACCCCCCCCCCCCCTTTTTTTTTTTCTTTTAATTCCCACAAAACGTGTGGGCTTTTATCTCAATCTCTCAGCTTGCACAACATGTTGGGTGGGGTTTTTTTAATCTAGGTTAGCCCTTTAGGTTGTTTTGTTAGAGAATTTTTTTTCATGCATCCTAAGAGAATGTTAAATGCAGCTGTCACCTTTATAATGGCCAGTGAGTCCTTTTTCAAAGATTATTGCTCCACTGTGAGAAAGAAGTTGTCTCTTTCTTTTAGTCTTTTTATATTGCCAAGATTAAAAGGCACAAGTATGCTGAGCAATGAAGAGTTGTATTTTTAGGCTCTTTGGTGTTGAGAAAATTTAACCCATAACGGATTTTCTTATTTCTGTGACTTACGTACTGGACGGGGAAAAAAGAGCTCAATCATTTTTTGTTGCAATACTGTGTTTTCTGCAACACCACATAGCAAGAGCTTAATGTTTCAAGTGTTCAACCCATGGAGAAATTTGGATGTGTAGTAGTGCTAGTGGATGTAAAATCCTAGAGCAGTCTCCAACCTGAAAAACAGATTTGGTTACACACTGGCTTGACACTGCAGCTTAAAAATTTTACTTATGCGTTGTCCAGGAGCCTTGGTTTGTAGTTCTTAACTGTCTAGTCTACATATGTATCAAAAAGAAGGGAGATCTTGTAGTTCTTTAGTATTGTTGTGAGCAGATACCACGGGGAGAATGCAGTGTGGAAAATAATTCTGGAGTGCAGAGGTAGTGGATCCCACTGCAAGGCTGTTGCAGTTGCTTTGCCAAATGTGTTTTGGTATTAAACAACATTGTGGGAAATTTCTCAGAGTTAAACTGGATGTTAAGTCTGTTGTGTTAAGCACACCAGTAATACTGAGAAATCTGTAGAGAAGCTGGACTTCAGTCTCTCGTTCTACAGAATAAGTTTATGGCTGAAAAGACTTAAACATCTTCTGCTCCTTAACAGAGACTGGAACCAGATGTCTAATGCACTGTTCACTGGGAAAGAAGTGCTACTGCAGTTATTGCTGAGTGTGCTGTCAGTCTAGGACCTGCAATTCTAGCGCAGCAGCAGAAGACGGAGTAACTCAAATGCACTGCATTTCTTTCTTCCATGCTTTCCCAGGGACCTGACCACTGCACAAAGTGTTTCCATTTTAAGGATGGTCCAAATTGTGTGGAAAAATGTCCGGACGGCTTACAGGGGGCCAACAGCTTCATTTTCAAATACGCTGATGAGGATCGTGAGTGCCACCCATGTCATCCAAACTGCACCCAAGGGTAAGTGTGAATTCTGTATTTACTGTTTCTAGCACACGGTGATGTATTTATCGTTTGGCTTGGTAAAGCCTTGTCCCATTCTTGAAAACAGGGTGTGTGCAGCAGTAATGTAACCTTTGATTTTCAGGTCTGTCACGACATTCAGTTTCCAGTCATGAATATCCAGCAGATATTCAGAGAAAAAGCTTTACAGCCCTTTGGAAGACTATAGAGAACAACTTTTCACAACAATAATCTTAGTGCTCCTTCTAACCACCTGCCATTGACACTTCAGCGTAGGTCTCTAAAATTAATTTTAGTATTTACTTGTTGATGGAATTTTCATCTCTGCTTTGTAGTATGGGTGAACTAACCTGGCAGAACTAGTGTGAGAAAAAAAGTTTTGCTGCTCTTTTTTCATGTGGGGACTGATGCAGAAGGTTTGTCTGAAGCCATGCTTTATACAGGAGCCTGAGCATCAATTGCTCAAATCCCGTCTAAGTGCTCAAAATCATTTACTACATTTGGAAATCCACAGCACACACATCTGAACCAGAGTTCAGAATCTCAGTAAGAAAATGATAGTAGTCACATATGCAAGTTATTGTTTTACATGGGCCACATGAGTTCTGTCGTTTTGATGAGACAATTGGTGGTGTCCAGCACACAAAGAAAGGGAAAGGCAGCCGGGGGAAAAAAAGAAAACTTCAGCCAGTGCAATAATCTTCAACAAGAGACTCTTATTGTTTAGCAGCTAAGATTAAACCAGTAAATTATTCAATGTAATCTTGATGTCAACAGCTGTTGCCATTCAAAATGAGACCTTTTGCTGGTTTTGCAAATCTAATTACAATAGAGCCATTAGGGAAATGAAAGTGAGATCGCAAAGACGCAGCCAGGATCTGTTATGGATTTGTCTTCCCCTCAGACCCTTTAAATCAGTTACGCAATAAGAAAAATGTTGCTACTGTGGAAGAAGGGTGTAAGAAGAAACAATATGAAAAGATGAGCTTACTTCAGGAGCTCTGGTCCTGGCTTTAAGAGGTGGTAGAGGTGCCAGTTCTGATGAAATCTCACAAGCCCAGCTGTGGATGTTGGATTTACTGTCTGCCCTGCATAAGAAGTGCCTTGCAGCTCTGCCAGCCTCTCAGAAGAGCAGGATGCAACACTTCTTCCCATTCCCTCTTTTCTGAGGAGGTCCAACTCATCTAAATAGTCTTTGTGGCATGACTGTATTTCTCCTAGATGAGGAAGGGAGCACAATGTTTTCCATACCTTTCTATTTCTTCATATGCATCAGTATTTTGCAAGTGGCTGTTTGGTTTTCTCTCCCTGGATAGAACTGGATCAAGGAGGCTTTTATGCCTTATGATGGAAGTCCAACATTCTAGTTCATAAAAAATAGGAAAGGTGTTTGGCAGTTGTAACTGAGCTTGCCAGTATTCATTGGCAGCCCTAGGTGACACAGGGTCTTGTCAAGAATTAAATGACAACAGAACTCAGCAGAACTTTCAAATTTCCTTTCTCTTTATTTTCTGTAGCTGATAAGGTGCAAGAATGTCTTATTTAGCATCGTGTGCCAATCCCCAGAGAAACGACAAGCTACCACTAGTGAAAGGGCCAAAGTTCTCACCCAGGTTCCATAAGCAAAGGTGTGGTTATCTCCCAAATGAGGAGCTATCCTTCTGCAATGAGACAAATACTGTTCCTCATAGAAATCTTCATCCTCTTATCAAAGAGTTAATGTATCTATTCTTGGGTGTTTCGTTACACCTCATAAAAGTAATACCCCATCACCCCCCAAGTCTGGGTAAACATGGGTATTCTTTTTCTAGCATTCCTAAAGATTTTCTGGCCTGTGATTATGTTAATGAAACTCTTAACGTCTGCCTAAGATGGTTGGGGTTTATGGGTTGTCTATCTTTTTGCCAGTGGTATTGGGGGCTAAACATGCCCATGGAGAGAAGGGAAATCAGTTAGACTCTGTCCTTTTCTCCTTCAATACTGCACTCTCTAGTTTCATATCCTTTCTTTACGAATTAGTATTAAAATTCTCCTCACTCAGAATTCTTCAGTGAAATACGTTGTGGAGGGAACACATCTTGATATTTGGCTCACGTCTGAATGGTACTGAGAAACTGTAATTCTACTTCATCCAGCATGTCTGTTCTCTCTGTCAGATCAATTGCTGGAATAACACCAATGGCCTCTCAGTGCAGCCTGGATACTCATTAAGAAGTGTTGAGCCGCTGTAGAGCGGTGCTCCCGGTGTGGTATTACCTCTTTCCTGCAGGGCTGCTCTCTTTGAATCAGGCTGCTTGCTAAAATGGGTTGTTAATTCTCATACCTTGTTTCTAGTCATCCCCACCTTGTTGTCACTTAGGAAGGTAACTGTTCCACCTCTGTGTCTCCTGGGAGCCTTTTGCCACAGTTTTGTCATGGCGCTTGCAGACGATTGCTTCGCACCCCAGAGTGTGATATTTGATAACACCATTCTCCTCCCTTACTCAAGTATAATGACTGCTTCTGTTAATAGGTGTGTAATTAGCCAGCCCTGTTAATGATCTTACACTAAGAGAACTCTCAAGGAGTGACTTCCTTAGATGCAACAACTGTGCTCTTGGCCTTGCATCCCTGTGATAAACATCATCTACTTGAAGCCAGTTTGGAGCAGATCTGAGGCATGTGGGACAGCTATTCCGTTTAATTGAAGAGACAGAAAGCATTTGGCACCTCTCCTCACAGAGCTAGCCAAAATGGAACACTTTCACAGAAATAATATACTAATTATATAATAGCATTTGACAGTCTGCTTCCTCACTGGGCAAGCCACCAATGGGAGATCTTGCTGGACGCCTCCTCTCATCATAGAAAGGCATTTTCTGACACAGATTTTTTGAAGGAAGTGTGTATTGGGCTTCACCAAAACTGCTTCTAATTTTCTTCTAAGACCAGACCAGAGAAGCCATGGAAGCTGTATCAATGTGTGTGGTCCAGAAGGGATTTGAAGACAGAAGTACTGTCTTGTCCCTCAAGCTGACGTGTATTTTTAGGAAGCCATTATGAATTTCAGATGAAACAGTTGTGCATATTCAATGGCAACAAGCTCTGAATAAGAAACTGCTACTATTTTGTTGATGCAAAATTTCCTTCTATCCCCTGTCCCAGTTCAACTTTCTTACTGTCACCATCAGTATGCACTTGCTGTTAGCCAAGTAGCCCTCTGGGTTTGAGTTGTCTGCCTTTATCCATACCAATAGTTGGATGACCAGGTCATCACCACAACAAGGTTTGCTCCTGTCTGGAGCTAATCCATTCATTCTGTTGTATAATAAGGTTTGTTTGTTTCCATGAAGAAAGATTTTTGAGAATTTGTCTGACTGGAAATGGATTTGCCACTTCACATCTGTCAACAGTTAAGATCCCACCTTTCAATCTTAAAGAAAGCTGATGAAAGACAATATTTGTGACAGAAGGAAAAAGGACTGTTTCAGGAAAAAGCAGTTGTTAGTCCAATTTTCAAAACTGTTTTAATTCATCATTTTCTTTCAGAGGATGATTATCTGAAAAGCTAGGATGAGCTCCAAGTGTAATTTTCTGTATAAACTGTGTTGGACTGTTGTAAGGTACTGAATATATCATTAATGAATTTGCATGTATCAGTTAACTGGTTCATTTTACAGATCAAACTTGGAAATTAAAATATCATCCAGGCTCCAAGCAGAAGGTACACTGGGGGTGAATGGAGTACCCGTGTGATGTATGATTGTGTCATGCTTGTACTTAAATGTGTCAAAAAGCCAAGAACCAAGGAAGTTGCTTCCAGGGAAAAATAACTGATGACTTGATGGTGCAAAATAACTTGTTAATAGATGCTGCCATTACTCACAGAATGTTGTACTTTGCTGCCTGTACCCAGGAAGGCTGGTCAGAGAGTAGGAATCTTTTCAACATGACAGGGTGTAACAGACATTGCACCTGGACGGTGTGTTCTCTTTGGGGCTGGGAAACCCACCAAAGATTACAGGTTTAAATAAAAATAAATGGTAATTCAACTGGAAGTGGGTGAGGTCCAAACAGATCTCCCTTCTTGGATTCAAGTCCTATTCTCCAGAAGTCTGAGAGAATAAATGTACAGATGTGAAATGACTCCAAGACAATTGGCTCTTTGTTAGTCTCTCAGTTATCTGAACTAGTAATGGGCCCTTGGACCTCTAATTTGAAGAAAGCCTTCTTGTTATTTATAACAAGAGTCCAAGCTTAGCTTCTCTTGACGTGCTACGAAATGGATGATCAGAACATCTCTTTTTTCAGCACCCTTCATTACTGAACTGGTTTTCTGCAAATTGCTGAGAATGCTGTGTAAGGAAGAGATGTTGGATATGTTTGAACTGGTTAGAATTCAGACAGGCCTGAATTTTGAAGTCCTGAAGCTCAGGGCAGCTGAGTTCTCTCTAAAGTTTCTGAATTGCATTTAAATCTACACTTCCCTTTATGCATTTTCTGGCCACCTGGGTATTTAATGAATCCTTTTTATGTCTGCACATTTGCTGAAGAAAACCATTATTGAGGAAATCCTTAAAATTTGTGTTTGCATGTCACAGTTTTTATGTAAAAATAAAAATTCAAGAAAACAACCAAGAAGTAAGGTTCCCTTACCAGCCTACCAGGGACAGCAGACTGATAGTGGAAATTGAATTCACTGAATTTATTTTATAATGGCAGAGTGTTAGCTAATTTAAATGCAGCAAAAGCTGATGAGTGGCAAGTGATGGTGAAGTAGAAAGAAGATTTCATGGGAGCATATTTGAACGCTTTCAGACATTTGACATGCATATCCCTTTATCAAAGCCAAACTGAAAGCAGAAGAGTTGGGGATCATACCTTAAATTCAAAATGCCTCAAGTGAACTGAGTTTGAGTCTAGTGATGTGTCAGATCATCTGCTTCTTTAGTAGATGTACGGCCAAAAAAGCCTGTTAATAAAATGGCCCAGACATACTGTTAGAGCTGAAATAAATCGTTTGGTTTCCTTAAAGTGCTGAGAGCTAGATACTCTTCATGGTTACAGAGGGACTAGCTGGGTGTTCAGTGTAAAGGATGTCAGGTTGTCTTAACCTTTAAAAGCTTAATTTTAGATTTCTGTCTTCGAGAAACCTGACTGCTCTGTAAACATGTAGTTGACTTGCTGTTTGAATGCAGAGGACCTAGGTCACCACTCCACATACTGTTCTTCATGAAGACAAGGAAATCCCACAGATACCCATTTTTTTGCAGACAGACTCTTTCCCCATGACTATGTTTAGTGGTTCTCCATAAAGTGATTCCCTGAATTTCCATTGCCTTTGGTAAGCACCTGGTGGCATTGCAGGTGGAGGACTTTTGGCAGCATCTAAGGAAAGCAGAATAAAATGCCTGAATTGGCAGACACCACTTTGCTCTTTTGCTGTTGGAAATTCATCCTTGAGATTCCCTGATGTAAGTAATAGCTTCCAAATATTTCTGCAGTTGTCCCAGCTAGGAGCTTAGAACAGAATGAATAATTGCATCAGTTACAGAAAGAAGGAAAGTTTTGCATTGTGCTCCTGGAGATCTCATTTTGCAAATGAACAGTTTTTGTGCAATAATCACTGGTTTGATGATTCAGACAACATCCAGAAAAAGCAACTCTATTGTCAGGACTCCTACGTGTGCAGGTGAAACCTGCCTTAAGTGTTGTTTGAGCCAAGAGATGTCCAACCTTGGAGTGCTGTTTATGTTACTATTATTGTTCTCATGGCAAGCTTGTTTTTGTCACAAGCTATAATTTGGTGGTGACTTGGCTCTCTCCTGAGAACTGTAATTAAGAGCGTGTCACAAAAAGGGGATTCATGCTTCTTTGATCTGTAAATAACAGATTTCTTTCTTCTTTCCTTCTCTTCTTCCTTCTCTCCCTATTTTCAATTTGGATTTGCCGCAGGTGCATAGGGCCACGTCTTGAGGACTGCATTGGCCTGATGGATAGGTACTTGCTGAGTGATCGTTCCTTGTGTGTCTTCCATCCTCCATGTGTGGACAAGGGTGCATGCGTGTGCATGTCCTTGTGAATGGCAAATGACGTCTTTTGTTCTGTAATTGCCTGCAGGTGTAGAGGTCCCGCTAGTCATGACTGCATTTACTATCCATGGACACGCCAGTCCACTTTACCACAACATGCTAGGTAACATCCACCACTTTGCCATTTTTCTACACGAGGTCGTTCCCTGGTTACTGTAGGAATGTCATACTATCCAGTTTGTGCAGAAATACAGGTTATCAGGAGAAGAGAAGACGTGCCTCTGAACATCCAAATTTACTTTTCCATTTGAAAGCCACTTAATAAGGTATTCCTTTAGGCTGATTGGAAAATGCCATTTAAAAAAAATATTTTTAGATTAAATCAGTTGGGATTCAATTCTGAAGTTTTCTACATAAATAGCTGTTACTTGATGAAATTTTACTAGAAGGAAACGGTGAAAACTTGGGTTTAAGTGGAATTTACTTTTTTCTGGTTGTTGCTTTCTTTTTGTTTAAGACAAAGCTTAAGCTCTTAAGAGCAAATGAAGTTTCTTCTTCCATACTTCTCTGGAAAAAGTAAATGTTTCAGCAAAACTGAACTTTTCAAATAAGACTGTTATTAGATTTTTTTTTTCCTGGGGATTTTTTGATTGGTTCATTTTGTGGGGTTTTGTTGTTATTTTTTAATCATAAATTTGCAGCAATTTTATTTTTCAGTGATGATGATCAAAACAAATTAATGTAGGAAGCCTCCCAAAACATTCCTGTTATACTCGACATTCTTTTTTCATGAAATCCCTTCATTGCCATTGAGTTTGTTTATTTCAAAATTCAAACTGGTTAGTATGACTTCCAGGCTTTGGGATTGCTGTCCTGAGCTAAGACTGGATGAAAAAATATATCTTTTCAATCAACTTCACTTCATTAAGGATTTTACTTTGTTGGATATTTTTTTCTTGTCTTTAAAAGAAGATTTTAAGGGTGTCTTTCCTCCCCAGTTCTGTACCTAATGTGAATATATTCCTATTTCTAGCTGTTGAGGGAGAACATGTTTAGACTTGAAAAACAGTACTCTAAATGCTATCAAATGGTGTCCTTGATTAATTAAATCAGTATCACTTCTGACTTATTTATGGACTAAGGAATAAGCAACAGAAGACTGAATTTTTCAATATTTCAATATTTTGTTTTAATCTTTCTGATCTGAAATATCCAGTTGGAGATACTTTCTGAGGTGGGGATGGCTCATTTTCAGATATACTCATTCAGACTCAGTTACCCACAACAAGCAGTTGGTTTTAAACATTCCCATTTTGTCAACTTTAAATTTAAAATTAACATGTATTTCACCAATTGGATTTTAATCCATTTTTGAGGGCTTTGCATTAGGAAGACAACTTGTTGGTTGTAGCATAACTCTTACAGCATGATAAGCTGCTCACCTTCTCTGTTGACCCAAAAGTCAGTCGCTCTTCACTCTTCAATTCAATTTCAATTTGAGGCTCATGGAAAATTAAAGCAATTATTTTATTCTGCTCAAATGAATAATTTCTTGCTCCATTCAGTCTGAGGGGGAAGACCCTAAAATGTTCCCTTTAGATCTGATGAATCTTTTGTGGGTTTTTTTCTAGCTTTGCTGAATTTATTTTAGGGAAATGAGTGCGCTGTTTTAAATGTCAGTATGGATGTATTCTTTCACTTTTAAACCAAAGAAATTTCATACCTTTATATTTATTAGAATAGTGGAATTGTGTATTATTGTGTTTTTCTGTAAAAATGGTTCATTTTGTTTGGGCTAAAAATGGGCAAAACTGCACTGGCAAAGTGATACTTTTCATTACAGTAGGGGTATAAATCAAAAATGAATGTGTTTTGCTGTAGCTAGAACCTTCTTCATGGTCCTTTGACACCTGCATGTACTCCCTAGACATATAGACCTTAACATAATTAATAATCAGATTTACCCTTATCCACTGGCTTAAATTTCTTCCGTTGACGTGAATTAGCAGTGAGTTGAAGGGCAGGGTTCTCTGGCCTGTGAGCAGCTGGAGGTGAGAGCAGGGCTCTAGCCACAAACAACAAGACATTTCTTCACCTTCACCTATTTCCATTTTCATACCAGTGTTGCTTTCCAATTTTGTAGTTTGCAAATTGGTTTTGCCATGATCCATTGACTTGAGGGCATTTGTAAGAGTCTGGGTAGAATAGCAAAGGAATAATGACTGTCGTGTTTAATAAGGGTGAATCAGACGTGCATCACATGGCTTGTTTTCCAGATGATCAGTGAACCTTCAGTTTTTCTGCTTACATTTGGTCTTTTATATTTTGTGGGAAAATAATTCTTACTTCTGGCATTGCATTCTGCATAGGTGTTTGGGTTTTTTAAAAACCTTTATCTTCCGTAGTGTTCTGTCCAACAGGATGCAAGAAACCCTTTTCCTGTTTCTATCACAGTGCCAAGTATAAGGACTATTTCAGCCCCTTTCCTTTAGATTACTTCATAGAGTTTTTAAATGACTGTTAGGTTACTTGCTGGATCTCATGGGCCTGCTTTTTTTTTCCCCTGCGAGGACCCATGCTTATTTTCAATGTACTCAATTTATCCTCACAAAGGCTTTCACTGTATTCTGAACTGTCAGGTCAAGTTCAGACTCTAAAGGAGTTAGAAGTGACAGGAGAAATGAGTGCTGCTTCTGCTTGTGGTTACTTGCAAATTCTGGTTATTGTCCATATATCTCTTAATTAGCTGTAGTTGAAATCACAGAGCAGGGATCTGCTCTTCTCAGTTTGTGCTACACGTTCTGTCTGTATACCATGTTTAACTCATAGCATCCATGTTGACCAATTTGAATTTGTGTGATTCAATCAGTCAGTTTGCTGAGCAGATTTTCTGTCTGACCTCTTGGGGCTGTTCAGAGGAGACAGAGGCCTGAAGGAATGAGACAGGCCAGCAGAGAATTCGCCATGCAAAGTGGAGTCCTTGCACTGGCATGTAACTAACATCACTGCTGCTGTGTCTGTCTTTCTATCTCCTTTCCTTCCCTGCTGTGCAGAGAATCTCAGCCCAGAAAGCAGAGCGGAGACCAGGGCCTTGTGTCTCAGCCACTCTTAGCCCTTCCTGTTCTCTACCTTTTGAGAGTGGGGGGAGTAGGTACTAGATTATTACTCTAAGACTTCACTTTGGGTTCCCCCTTTGATATTAACCTTTTCTAGAAATTGCCAAAGCAGAGATGGAAAGTAGGTGGACGCTGGAATTTCCCATGGTGCCCAAAGGAGTTAGCTGCCTGCCTTTCACACCCCTTACTAGAGTGACACTCCTTTCAATAACTGCTGACAGTTGTAGTCGGTGATTTTCTTTGGGTGGACCAGCATGCTTGTTAGGAAATGTGGAACTGAGTGACAGGAGGAGTACGCCTGCTTCAAAGGTTTGGATAACCATTGCTTAAAAGGAAAATTGAAAAACTGTAAAAATAATACTCTGACATCCATTAAGAAAATTACTCTAGGCAGTCACAAAAGGCTGGTTATTGTACACTCCCATGCTCCCAAGTCCACCAGAAAAGTTTGGCTAACTCAGCTATTGAAGCTACTCTGTGGACTAAGTTTTTACTTAAAAGTATGGGTTTTAAATGTGTTCATCCTACCTATGTTTCATTCAGCTTAATACTAAGACAGAAGAGATCATCAAAGGAGGAGTGAACTTTCTGTTTTGCACTGTGTGAGAAATTGCAAATCTGAAGATGTGATCAGAAGCATGTGGTGGATAGGAAAGAACTAAGCACCTTGGTATTACTGGTCTGAGTAAGCTGATGTCTCCCTCTATTTATGCCCTAAGAAAATTTCACTCGCATTTCCTGCTTAACTAACAGAAACTAATTAGCCAGGACCCCCCCTTTTCAAGTGGTTACATAAAACGGTGCGTAGATGTTAACTCAAATGACAATCCTGATGCTGTCTTTATATCAACAAAGCACATCCTCTCAACAAATCGTCGCTTCCTAAACAACAACAAAAAAAGCTGGTTTTATGTACTGCGTGTGTGTACAAGAGCTAATTAACAATAAACCCAATGTAATGCAGGCAAATCCTTTCATAGCTGTTTTGTACCCCTGCACAGTATGACTTCAATAGACTTCCACAGCAGCTCAGAGTAGATGACGGGGAAGGGAAACCACCTCTAATAAACCGCTTATGTTCCCTGCTTTTATAGCACTCTGTTTCATTGATTGGAGGAAAGCATTCCATATGCTCTTTGGTTTTATAGAATAATTATAGTCATTCTGGAGTGGAAGAGGACGAGAATCTCTGTATAAAATAAGAGGAAAAATAGGACCTGTGAGTACAAACTAAGCTACATTACTAGGTTGATAGAAGATGCTACTCTTAAGCTTTCTGATGTTATATCAGAGCGGGTGAAGAAACAGATTTATTTTTATTTTTTAAGAATCAAGACTAGAAAAACAGACAGGTTCTTGTCCTGCCTTGCCTGTGTGGGTTGAATAGAGTTTACACTTGATTTGTTAGGACAGACTGGTAGAGAAATCCCTGTTCTGCGTGAGAACTTGCTGCTACCAAACTGGTTCTCAAACAGACCTTTGCCATGGGCACTTTCATTGTCAAAGCAGCATTTGACTGCCTGGAGCCTTTGGAGAAATACATTTTGAGTAGCCCTGTGACGTGAATGAAAATCACTGCTGTGATTTCTGTAGGTCTCCCATATAGTAGGACTTGTCTACTTAGGAAAGGAGCTAGGTGGTTTTCCTTCTGTTCTGCTGTATAGATATGACCACAGGTAAAAAAGATCACATTGTATTAGAACTTCCATTGCTCAGAAAGATTTGTCTGGGATCTTTGAGGGTTTCTACTTCATCTGCTTTACTCAGCAGGATTGGCTGGTGTCTCACAGTATGAAAGGATTTGGTGGGAACTGCTACTATGGAGAGAAATAAACTAACAAAGTTGAAAGAGTGAAAGATTTACAAGTAATTGTCAGACAAGTGCTTTTTAAAATCCATCTGTGGCTCCAGTGGTTTGAGGATCCTGTTGAAAATGCACAGAACAGAGTAAGGCCAGAAACTGAGGATGTGTGGTTGGAAAGCTGCAAGCTGGAAAAGGACCTGGGGGTATTGATCAATAGTCAACTAAATATGAGTCAGCAGTGCACACAGGTGGCCAAGAAGGCCAATGGCACCCTGGCTTGTATTAGAAACACTGTGG
>JANIJG010013873.1:0-48590 GCA_024611175.1 Megaceryle torquata
TGTTTTTTTTTCCCGGACCGAGACCTCCTGACCTGATAACCACTACCACACGGGCCGACGTCCGCCTCTTCCGCGGCCGCTGCTGCCTTGGCGGGCGCAGAAGGCAAGCAGGGCCCGACTAGGCCGAGGCAGTAACTGCTGCCCACCAGAGGACGCCGCCGGCGGGCCGGGCCGGGCCGGGCCGGGCCGGGTCAAGGCCGGGCCTGGCCTGGCCTTGCCCTGCCAGGTCGCGGCTCCTCCCCGCCTCTCTGAGTCAGTGGCCCGGCCCCCAGCTTACACAAACTCAGCGGCTGGTGCCGTGTTAGGGCCGCCCGCCGTGAGGGGAGGGAGAGGGGTAGGGTGGGGGGAACATGCCCACCCTGAGGGGAATGGAGCCTCCTGGGCGCTGAGTGAGGGCGGTCTTGAGGGGAATCCCTCCCTCCTAAGGGATTAGCGCCAGTCCTGGCTGCCCCGTCGCTGACGGTGCTTTACCTGGGTGGCCGCCTCCCCTCCCTTCCCTTCCCTCTCTCCCAGAGCCGGTCGCTTCGGCGAGAGGTGAGCGGATCCCGCCTCGCCCCTCCCCGGTGAAACTTTCCGCCACCGCCCACGCCAGGTAGGGGTGGGCCCCCCAGGGCGGGAGCCGTGAGGGGGTGGTGGCGGGGGCCTCCGTGCCGGGCGTAGTCGGTCTCTACCGTTCGGGGTTGGGCAGCGCCCGGGCGCAGTGTTTGAGGCATTTCGCCGCCGTTTCGTCTCGTCGGCGGGGCGGGGAGGGGCGGCGGGCCGGTGATCCCTCGTAGCCGAGCAGCTGCTATCTGCTGAGGGGAGTATATAGGTCACGGGAAGTAATGCCCGCCTAATCCCGTTTATCTTTTTGACTCGGCTTCTCCGCTGCTGGTTTGTAGGACGACCTGGGCAGCGTTGGTGGCAAACTCTGGGAGAGTACCCGAGCTTCGCGCAGGACTGCCGGGCAGCGGGCGAGTGCCAAGGTGAGAGCATAGACTGCGCACTTTTGTTTCAAAGAAAGCTTTTTCCTCGCAAGTGTCATGCTTGATATGGCCTCGGCTATTTCTACTTATGTCTGGTAGCTGTGTGGCCCTGTGCGTGGGTTGTCATTTTAGGTTCAGGCTTCTGTTTTAACAGGCCAGTAACACTGATATTTTACTTTCTTCAAGGCACTCGTTGCATCACTCCCTAAATCACCGAAGGTCATTTTGATATTTGCTTGGGGTGCCAAAGGAAAGCAGAGGTCTCAGTAACTTCAGGGCCCTGGTAACTGGAGGAGGCAGCATGTCCTGATGAAGTGATTGCTGTGTTGCTCTGATCTTTGAGGCGATGGGGAAACTATTAGCAAGGTCATGCGAACGTGTTCTGTCACCCAAGGTTGTTGGTAGTAGCTTGGCATGAGTTTTGAGTCACTTTGTGTGGACTAATCTGTCAGCAAAGGCAGGTATGGCGAAGGCAGTCTCTGTTGCGAGGCTGCATGTAGGGTCAGCCTGCCGGTATAGGACAGTTTGTCAGGTTGGGGCATATGAATTTTTATAACCGAGAAAGGCACATTTGGTAGTATTTGGAGATATTTTTTTTTCAGTCTGATTTCTTTCTCTTCCCTGGAATGTGTGGTTGGTTTTCTGATTAGCATTAACCCATATACAATGAAAATATAAAGAAAAATGCCTAAAAATGAGTATGTTATTTTATATGCCCCTGTACTACTTCTGGTGGAACTGCAAAAGACCTCAGAATCTACCAGTGCCCTCTCTGACTAGATGTTTTCCGTTAATCAATATGAAACTCTGATGCTGCACAAGAGTTTATAGTTGCATTTTTCATCCATATAACAGGTTTTGTTTTTTTTTTACTCCTCGTCATAGCCACAAGACTGATTCAGGGCCTCATCTCATTAGTGGTGAAGCATAATGTTTTTATCTGTGTTTTCATTTCAGAGAGAAGAGGGGCTGATAGTAAACTCTCCATACAGAGAGATCTCTCACACACTAATATGGTGATAGTGTCAGGTCATGCAGTACAGACTTAGATTTCTGGCCTGTGCTGCTTTTGGATCGTAATTTCTAGAGGTAAACCTTTAAAAAAAAAAAAAAAAGGCTATTGGAAAGGTTTACAATACCTGGAGGAGTGAAGTCGGATTTTGATTTTCCCATTATTTGTGTTGCAATATTTCTGCTGGGCTGTGTATAAAGAGTCCACCTGATCTGAAACTAATCTATGAATTAGGACCTAATGCTGTAATTTGTTTCTTCCTCTCTGTCTCTGCTTTAATGAACATGGAAGGTTAAAGGGAGAAGGAAAAGACAGAAAAGAAATCTACTTTCTAAAGTTTGAATAATTGCAAAGAGCAAGGTTGTGCCAGGGAGATACTGGTGTGAGGTTAGCAGTTGTGAAGCTGATGAAACATCCAGATGCCTTTTTTCTTATCCATCTCAGTCAAGACAAATGTTTTCAATTGACTTCCCCTAATCTAATTTTAATCTATTTATTGATCTATGGTGATTGATGATATGTGCTTTGAAAAGTAAGTGACATCTATTAAAATTATGAAAAATGTGTTGCCAAAGCCCATGAAAGAAACATAACTTCATTTAAACATTTTATCTTTAAAAAACAAACAAACAAAAAAGCCCCCCAAAAATTAGAGTATCTGACTTGTGTGTAAACAATACGGTGGTGATGGTAAAAATTTGATTATCCTCTCTGAGGGTCATTTTGGGTTTGTTTGATGCTCTTTTTTTTTTTTCCTTTTTTTTTTTTTTCCCAAAACAGGTTACAAAACTTCATATAATCTGAAACTAAGAGAACCAGAACTGGAGAAACTGCTGCTGCTGAGGTTTTGTTTGATCCTGGCATGAAACTGAGTTTTAGAAATCTGTAGATGTATTTTATTTTCAAAAGATTATACTAATGCATTGATGCCTGTTAAGTTTAAGTCTTCGGATTTACAGACTCTCAGTACCATCTGAAGCATCAGTTTCTCTGTTAAACTGTTCATTGAAGGGTTATCAGGATTACTTTGATGTACATCAAACTTTAAGGCTTTTTCAAAGAGAACTCGCAAATGCTGCTGTTCCACCCTTGCAAATCTTTATTAGTATACAAATGCTGCTTTTTGATGCTTGCAGAAGGCTTCATTGCAAGGGCTTTTCAAATTTTAATTAGGCTTATGGAAATCTTGTTTCATTCTTTAATGTTTGAGTTGCATACTTGAGCTTTAAAAAAATGCACGTCTCTACATCCTCGTATAATGTTATTGTGACTAGTAATACTCGAGATGTTCTCTCTCTGTGCTCTGTGGCACGTCTAGAGTTGTTGGTATGTGTATTGTGTTCATTATGTGCTGCTGAGAACAGGGATTTTGTGACCGTTTCGTTGGGTCATTCTTTTTTTTTTTAACAATTTCGTAACTATATTTTGGTTTACAGACACTTAAACTCTAAGACTCTTCTACTCAAACATGCTGACTTGGCATTGCTAGCTTACTTGTGGTCACTTCTTAGCCTACTCAGATCCTTAGCGTAAGACTGACCTACAACCCTGGAGAAATTTCACACTCCTTCCCTGTTGGAGGAAGACCCTGGGGAAACAGGTCATCAAGGAAGGCTGTTGGCAAAATCGTGCTTTTTGTGTTCTGCTTTTGGGGGTGTTTCAGGTACTATATTACATAACAGCGAATGCCTATACTTCATGTATCTTATGGAAGTACTTCTAATGATCTGATAGTGTTGAGTCAAGACAAGCAACTTTGGGGTGCTTCCAGAAGAGGCTACAAAGGCCTGCACTAGTCAAAAGCTGGGGGTGCTAGTGATCTGGAAATCCTGACTCTTTTTTTTTTCCAGTCCTTTCTTGCAATACAACATAGTGGCCAAATAAAGGCTTATAAGTAGCTGCTGGTATTGTGGTTGTGTAAGAACTGCTGTAACATTAAAAATTCATACAAACAGCCTCCAACAAATGGTGCCTTTTTCTTGATTGGATGAATCTATTTGGAAAGCAGAGCTAGGACTTTGCTGTTTCATGGTGTGTGGGTTAGTTAGACACAGATCAAGTCTGAAGACTGATTGGGCTGAATTGAAAGAACAGCTGTGAATGCACTTGTGAATGTGCACGTCAATAAGTGGTTCTGGCATAATTATTCCTGTGCATTATATTTACGCACATCAGTATGTCTTAAAGTGCCAACTTAAGTTTGGATGTGCTGTGATGGTAGCAAAGAATTCACCGCCAACGTTAGGGTTAAGACTGAGGAGCTTTTGGCAACATGTCTTGCCTTATTTTCTTGAGCATCAATCATAAGACTTCCTATGATTATATGTAGGTATCTTTTAGAAAATGACTCACTGATGGTGTGATAAGAATGCTTTCCATTTTAAACCATGCGGCCAAAAAATTCTTGTCAAAAGTGATCTTGAAGGGTGTGTCCAGTGAAGCAATTCCATGGGGAATGGAAGTAGAGCAGGTAAGGTGAGCTGGTGACAATGGTGATAGAGGATCAAGGCATAAGAAGGCATGATCTAAGAATGTGTTACCTCTGGTATCTAGTGAGATTACCTTTAATTATCAGAGGAAGGTTTGGAAGCGTTTCCAATATAGCTATTTGTGAGCAGGAGGACTGGAAAAATAGTTCCATATATACATGCAACAGTATTTTTCCTCCAAGATCAACTGCCACCTGAAAAGGAGGAATGAGATCCCAAGTTAGTTTGTGTAAGACGTACTTGGGACATTGTCTTGTGTTATCTCTGAACTAACTGCAGCACATTTTCACAGCAGTTGTGAATTTGTCATGAAATTTATTCCGTTTCAAACTGTGGTGGCTCCCCATGGGTGGTAAGTTATTGGTAAATCAATAACTTCTTTCTCTTCATTTCTTTTTCTTAAAAAAAAAACAAAAAACCAAAAACCAAACCAAAACACAATGAACAAAAGCCAAAAAGAATGGTCAAATTGTGAGGTAATGCTGAATTGCCTACTTGCACAGTGATGATAGACCATGACAGTTAATTCTGGTCTAATCATAATTAACATTATAGAGGACATGTCTGGTTTTGTGTGAGGAAATGCAAAGCTAGATTAGTGATAAAAGTATTAGGAAAATTCTTATTATGTAATTTTTGCCATTTAACTGTAGAATCACAGTAAAATGTCATCTTCTCCCCTTGAACCTCTACCATAGTCTCCAAATAGTGAGACATAAGTTATGAAACATGAGTTCTGTTTCTTTAAAGAGTTGCATACGTCTGTTTTGTTTTGGTTTGTTGTTGGTTTATTGGGGGGGGGGGGGGTGTTAAATATTTTTTTGTTGTTTTGGTTTTGTTTGTTTTTAAAGGCAAAAAAAGCTGTGTGATAATCAAAACATGTGCTAGTTTATTTGCATAAATAACTGTTGCAGAAAGACACTTTATCCTTCTTATTCTAGTTCATCTTTCATAAGTTGCCTGTGTTGTATATTGGTGGAGGGTAGGATTTATTTCTATGAACATTTTTTAATAAGTAGACAAAAGATTGTGACTATTATTACTAATAGTTCAGTTTGCTTGGGAACCGATGAAGTGTTGCTAGCTAAAGAAGTCACATCTAGAAGGATTTCCTAATGTATACAAAAAATATAAAGCCTTTAATCTATGGACAATTAAATGTTTGAATTGTAACTTAATTTAACTGTTGGCTGTTTGTATTGCACTGTGCTGACTGTTGAGGAGTTGAACTGCTGAAGAATAAATCCCACTTCCATTCAGAAAGTGTTTTATAAAATCTCAGGTACCCCTCATTAGGAGAGAATAAAATCTTGTAATCTTGAGTTAGCTTTATTAACATTTAACATTTGATATATTTATAACAACTAAACATTTTACATGTTTGGTGGGGTTTTTTGACATGCAAGTTGAAGAGCAACAAATGAAACATTGCCATTGTGCAGATCTAACAGTAGTGGGGGTTTTTACTCCTTTGTGTTAATTCATTTTGCTGTGACAGGCTCCTGCCCTAATGCAACAAACCTGAGAAAGAGAAATAATCTGTCTTGCTGCTTCACCACCGTGCTGGCATTACAGTAAGAGTAGTGTTTCCTTAAGCATATATCTTGAACATATAAGGGAAGGAGGGAGCTGGAGTAGGGAGGTGCTACTTTTATAATTACAAGTTAAAACCTCAGTGGGTTGTTACCTTGTTACATTGGACCCATGTGCTTTATTAAACAGAGCTGTGCTGCTTTCTCCTTGTACAATTGTAACACCTTTTTCTTTGCTGGTGCCATAA
This sequence comes from Megaceryle torquata, assembly GCA_024611175.1. NCBI lineage: Eukaryota > Metazoa > Chordata > Aves > Coraciiformes > Cerylidae > Megaceryle > Megaceryle torquata. The sequence continues at coordinate 6,247 of JANIJG010013873.1, forward strand.
ATATGTTTTAGTACAGTGTCATAAATTCAGTATTCCTGTAAGACAACCTATGGAGGACAAAAGTTTATCTTGGATTTTGAGGAACTCCCTTGATTTTCAGTGCTGGACTTTGCAGGAAGTGCATGCTCCAAACTACAGCATGATGTGGATTGTTTTGGGGGGTGAGGGCTCTGTTCCTCTCTGTGAGTGATTTAAAATTATGCTGGGTTCTCTCTCCTGAGTGCCTAACTGAGGTACAGCAATGACAGGTGCTAAACAGCCAAAGATTTTTCTTTAATGTTCAAAAAAGGGTGTGTTGCTCCTTGTTTTGCTCTGATGTTATTAAACCCCACAAAATCCTTTAGAATGCCTGTCGTGGGGATTTTGAATATCAGTCATACTGGGACTTGATTCTGAATTTCAAAGCAGTAGTGCATTCAGCTGGTCTGTTCCTTTGAGGTGGTCTTGTCTTTTTGCTTGTGGGTTGTTGGGGCGGGTTTTTTGTTGTTTGTTTGGTGTGGTTTTGTGTTGTTTTCAGTGTTTGGGTTCTTTTAATTGGCCATTTTGTCATTCAGTATAGGGAAGCATAGAACACATAGTCAGCAATAGGTGTAGCAGGATAATTTCCTTTGTGGAATTGCTGACTTGCATTAAGATTAATTATGCTTGCCTACTTGAAGTGGTTTCAGGCAAACAATTAGAAAGTTCTCTATCGGGTTCTTGAAACATTTTCAAAGGGTGAGGGGCATGTGAAGGGGAAGTAATTCCCCCCCCCCCCCCCCAGTCACTTTTAAGAAAATGAATACTGGAGAAAAATGCACATGGAGGGCAGAAAGTGATTTGCTCTCACAATGATTTTTGGTTTTAATGTTTTGGTCCCAGCAATGTGACCAACACTGGGATACATTAATGTGAACTGTCTGCCAGGTAACAGAGGGGTTTTTTATCAATGTTGGTGGTTAAATCTACTTTCAGCAGCATTTTGCTGGCATGATTTTTGCAGTAGTGATGTTTGCCAGCAACAGTCCAGTGTTTAGGGTTGCTTACTTGCCAGTGTTGATACAGCAGGAACACACAGTAGCGCTGAGGTGGTTTTGCAGAATTTCTGAAGGCTAGATAGAGTTAGGTTTGTTTTGGTTGGATGCCAGTGGAGTCTCTGGACCTGGAAAGCTTGTTTTTCTTTTCACAAGAACCTTTAGTGTTGAAAAACGATAATAATAATAATAATAAAAAAATATTCAGAGAGAAACAACTAAAGCAGTTCAGCAAACACTGCATTTATAATGCATATTATTTGCAAGTTATATCTTTTATTAGTAGTACTGTTTTTAGCAACTTACTTGTTAAGTAAGTCAGAAATGGTAAATCACAGCCACCAGCCAGCATTAAGGATGTAGGAACAAAGGTCAAAGGAAGTGACAATGCTCTTTGTTAGATCAATTTTTGTACCTGAGTAGACAGAGTCCTGGCTGCACACGCCTTGGTTCTGCTGACGGTTAAGTCAGCCCAGTTAAAATGACAGCTTTCATATACACCAAAAGTCAAATAATTATCTGAACACTTTTCCAGGTATTAATGTTTCTTTTAGTCTTTGCCTATAAGGAAAAAAATTGTTAGCAGAACTTGTGGCTTGTATTAGCATGAACTTTTTCCATTAGCTCTCAGTGAAATTCAACAGCATTTGAATTAGTTCTGTGCAGATACATTTTAAAAAGTTAAATGAATTAAAGATGAATGAAATGTTATCTGATCCTTCTTCTTGACAATTTAAAATTCTAAAGTGATAGTAATGCCTCCCATTTCATGGATGTTGTATTAGTTTAGGAAGTGATAAACTATGCATAGCTTAAATTCAGTACTTGCTGTGCATTCCATCATTAGCATAGCAGGTATTCAATGCAATGATTCAATAGGTGGGAAGTTACTATTTGATTTTTAACGTAGCAGCAACTGTGGGTAATAAAATTTTGTTGTATTGGCAGCAAGGCATGTTCTATTCCTAGTGGTAATATTTGTACAGTGTTTTGGTGAATATTTAAAGTAACAACAGCTGAAGTTTAAAAGAGGCATCAATTCAGCAGCAACGTTTCAGGAGCACTCAGCATTGGGCTCGGTGACCAAAGATAACGTGATTTAAACAGTTATCGTTCCAAAGTACATTCAAATATTCTGACATAAAAATATTATTTATTCAAATGCAGGAATATTGGGGTCTGTGGCATAAGGGAGTTGGAAAAGCAGTTGATGGCAGAATAAATAAACTTCCATTCTGAACAACTCTACTAAAATTCTGTGTGAATATAAAGGGGAAAAATATTGGTACTGTCTTGGTAGAGATGACTGAAGGCTCGCATACTGGGGAGATTTTCTTGATGAGGGTGTTTGTGGACACCTGGAAATCATCCAGATCACGGGATTTTAATTAACTAGGAGTGTTGGTTAAAGAGTATGGTGGGTTGCAGGTTTCTAGTAAGTTCTTGGAGGACCTTGGTAAAGCTTTCCTGGTGCTAAGTATGGAGGAAGCAACAAGAGGATAGGCTCTTTCAGGCTTTGTTATAATCAGAGGATATGTAACTTGTGTGAGAGTGAGCAAATGATAGTCTGGGAAGGAGGATTTGTGCCAAAATAAGACAATGGATTTTTAGGAAAAAGAAAATAGATTAGGAGAGACACTGTTCCTTCAGGAAGTTATGTTAATGGCAGAAACTGAAACTGTTCTTCCACAGAGGAAAATAGGAAAAGTAGTGAGAAGCTTGCTTGGCTCGTTAACAAAAGACAGCACAAGGAGGGAAAGGGAATCTGGGCTGTACTGCCAAGGAAAAGTGTAAAAATAAAGCGCTAGCACTTTTAAGTAAAAAAATGCAACATTCAGAATGTCCAACTGAAAAAGAGTAACAAGAAGTCATTTTAGAAATAGAATGTTAGTAAAAAGAATGACAGGAGAGGTTTGCTGCTGTTTGAAGACTGGAGCTGTGGACAGATAATGCAAAGCAGACTGAGGTCTTTTTGTTTTTTCTTTCACCTCATCTTTAATAGCAGAAACTGCAACTCAGAGGTGAACATGGTTTTTAACCCAAGTGCTAAAACCCTAAGCTGGTGTGAGAAGGAATGAGTTACAGAGCGTTTAAATGTTTAAAAAACGCTATTGAAATGGTAAGAGCTGGCTGATGTAATCCCTGAGTTGCTGCAGTTACTTCACTCATGGGGGATGTGTGTAATACTGTGACGCTGAGAAGACTGGTTATGGTGTCTGAATTTATAGGTGCTGGGGGGGAGGGAGTGGAAATGAGCAGGTGTAGACCCAGTTGTTTAACTTTGCTTGTTTGTTTCAGTATTTTTCCTGGGATTTAAGCCATCCTAAAGCAGTAGAAGTTGACAAAGAAATGAGCAGTAGCCCATATGATTTTATTTTTAAGATTAAATCATGTTAGACAAATGCAATTTCTTTCTCCAAAATGCTTAAAAGGAGAAAAGCAGTTGATCTCTGATAGCCTGACTCTTTATGATAGAAAATGTCAAAATTTCACACTTAGTCAATTCCTCCAGACATTCTTTAATGTGGGTAAGTGCTCAACTGCTTGAAAAACATTGCTTTCTGTAGGAGTGGACTCATGAGAGATTGTTTTGGGTGTTGTTTTTGTTTGTTTGGTTGTTTGGTTTTTATATATAAAGTAATGATTTAGGTATTATAGTGGTTGACAAGAATGAGTTGAAAGTGTTATGTCATTGTAAAATTAGAGGATAGTATACCAAGATGTTATCAGTATTCTAAAGGCAGAAATCAATCAAAGTTTTGTTTTGGTTTTGTTTTGTTTTTGTTTTTTATATGGGCTTGTTCTCAAGTTGGGGTTCAGGTTTGCATAGCAAAAGTATGAGCCCCACAGCCTAGTTCCTTACTTTAAACACAGTGAGGCTTCTTTAAAGTAATTACTGCCTCCTGGTTGATGGGGAGCATTTGGGGAAGGCCAAAAGGATCACATACTTGTCCCCAAAGCTTGCTTCAGTAATCCTTTAGGACTTTTCTGGTTATTAATGTGGGATCCTGTGACTGCATCACAGAATAGAAGTATATTTTGCAAGCTAAATTAAATAATCTTTCTAGCCAGTGGGTCCAGTGTCCAGTTTTGAAGATAGAATTTATTGGAGGAAAAAAAAAAAAAAGAAAAAAGGAAAGTAATATGAACCTCTTGGAGGGAGTCTGAAGAGGTGCAATAAGAATATCTGGGTATCTGGAGGAATGAATGAATGAACCAGGATCTGTTATTTTTTCTTCAAAGAAGATAAAAAGTTAGTGGAGAGATGAGAGAGTGAGGGTTAGTCTAAGTATGTGGAATATACATGTTTCTCACAATAACTTGCTTTCTTTCCTTGGTTGATAAGACACCATTGCATTGGAATATACTATTGGGTTAAGTTATGAATAATTTTAAGAATGGGTGATGCAAGCACTTGTGAGTTGTGATGGAAGCATATGGGTATTACCATGGCACAGGGGGAACGATCAGATGACTTTGAGGTGATTTTTGATCCTTTGACTGGTAAGCAGGAGATGGTTACTGTGGTGCAGCACGATCTGTGAAGTCCAGGGAGAGCATGGTACTGAGAACTCCTGTTCTCCCTGCCTATGCTCTTCTCATTTTACAGGGAGGATCCAGAAGATATTATAACATTATGTTTCTTTTTCTGGTTCCCCTCTCTCCTGGTTCCCCACTTCTTTTTTTTTTTTTTCCCTTTACATCTGAATGGAGTAGATTAGTGACACATCTCTGTGGCTGTTGAAAAATACATAGAACTCCCCGTTATGAGACAACAACATGAGAAAGGACTGCTGACGTGCCTATTCCCACACTGGCTCTGCAAGAGCAAATCCTAGAAAAGGGACTGCTCTAGGAGGAAATGTGGTATGAAAATTCCTAGATCAGCTGCAGAAGTATTTTTGTCATATTTGTATGGTGCTGCATCCAAACCGTTGTGATTTTACTGCTTCTGGACATGTGTTAATGTCTGCTCTCTGCCATGCAGACTTAATCAGCTTGTGTTAGTGAACATTTGTAAAACTCTTTCTTGTAATCCACTGTATGGTGTAAACAAGCCTCTATTGTGCTGCCCTTGTAGCCGGTGTTTATTTGGGTGCACTAACTCTTTTTCCTTTAATTAATTGTCCAGTAACAGCCCAAAACAGAGATGGCTTTTCATTGTGTGAGATTTCTTATCTGAGTGCTAGGGAACAACAACGGTGACATTAAACAAAGGTTTTGATTTCAGTTGGATGCTATTTGTCAAAACTATGAATAGCAGAAGCAAAACAAAGATTCAGAGAAGTCCTACAGCATTGACCAATCTTTAAATCAAAAGCAAATAGGCACAATTTTAATTTTAAATTTAAAGTTTAGTAGATGCAGAGCAAAGTTTCCCAGGATGTATTGCTTCTTTGATGTGTTCTTTCTCCTAACTACCATCATGCACATATGACACAGAGCTAATTTTTAATGTAGTTCCTTTTTAATATTTTGAAATCCATCTGCTCGTTTTGGGAGATTTTTGAATGGCATGTATTGCTACTGGGAGTGTTTGTATTGATTCATAAATCGGTGTGCTATGGTTTCTGGGGTTATTTTCCTGGGCTTTCACATGAAGAGGAAAGATAAGAAAAGTAATTTATATTTCCCAGACCACAAGGCTATGCATCTTTCATAATATCTTGCCTGGGTAGCAGTGTGGGTTATGATACATGGGATGTGATACAATCTCTAAGGACAACTTACATCTCAAATAAAATGCAATATAATCCTAAGCTCAAAATTAATTGTGTAAAAGAGGATGGCTAGTTCTTGGCTACTCACTTAAAAATCCTTGAACAGGCTTTTGCCATTCTGAGCATGTCCTGTAACCTGCCTATTAAAAGAAGATTTGACAGGCTCCTCTGCTCTGGGTTGAAGAAACTTTGAAAATTGCCTTCCATTTTGAAGTTGATGATTCCAAGATATGAAATAGAGCATCTTAATTCAAGGCTACTACTATGAATACACTATTTTTATGTTCTAAAACTTGCACCCATTCTTGGTTCACACCCATTTTAGGACAGAATTCAAGCTATCCAAGCAGGGTAGTCAGTGCTCCCTGGAGAAAAGGATGTATTGTTTTCTACCTGGCAGTACTGAATTTTGTCTGGTAGTGAATGAGAGCAAGTACACATTGGCAATATTGTGTGATTAATATGACTCTCCTGAGACACAAGTACAGAAAGTTCTCTGTTTAATGGTAACTGTACTTAAAAAATTTTAATAATAATAAAAAATGAAAAATTGGAAAGAATTGGAGAGAAAATGGAATTTCTTTAGATTATTCATATTCTTGTGATTTTTATATACTAGACTGAGTCATCTTTTGCCCTCTGATCTAAGGTGTGTGTTTGTGGTTTTTGGTTTGTTTTGTTTGTTGGGAAGCTAAAGGCACTTAGGTTTTGGAAAGTTACCACAGCTTCTTGATGTTAAGGTTTCAGATCCAGATTTTTTTTTTTTTTTTTTTTTAGACTCTGTGATCAGAGAATCTTTCCATGTTCTGAATGACTTCTCTTTAAAACCTACACATTAACTGTATATCACAGAAATCAAGCTTTTGTAGACTACAAAAGAACAGACCTTTGTGTTTCTCTTTACTGCCTCAGTAGTAGATTCACCGAGTCAGTCTTGTAGTACTTTGAAGCTGAAACATGGAATACGTTAGGATAATATGGCACTGCTCTTAAATACAGTAACACTTTATTAAGCATATAATGGGAGACATGTACTGGCCAGATCAGGAGATGGGATTTTTCCTCATATGACTGTTCTTCATTGGCTATGGTTTCAGGCTGCTGTACCAATTTCCAATTTCAGGCTTGTGATTCTAGATAAGAAATATTCTTCAGGTTAAAGCATGCTGGAATCTTTAAAACAAAGGTGCTAAGTGGCTAATTCCTGCTGCTCCCATAGCTCTGATCACTTGAGGCCCCTCCATGGGTGCTTCTTATGTAGACCTTTCTCACATCTGCTGGAAAAGATTTCTAGAGAGGCTTGGGGTTACCTTCTGAGCTAGACTGTAGTTCTGCCTATGGGTAAGGGCTGTTTTTCTTTCTGTTCTCTGTGATGGACTGTTTCATACATGGCTAAAGGAGAGAAAAATGCCAGGTTGATCACCTTGTAAAATACAATCATGAGGACTTAATTTAGACTATACCTTTTTTATTATGCGTATGACAGCAGTTTTTAAGCTATGCTACAAATTAAAGACGACAAATCCAAGGGAGAAAGTAATTATTTAAGCTAAAGGACAGCTTGGTCAAGAATGTAATTATAGGCTTCACTTACAAATTTACACAAATAAGTGATGCAGTGGAAAAAAAAAAAAAAAGAAAAATTGTATTTAACAAATCAAACTTTTAATCTTATTTTTATGACCAGATATAATGGATGTGTGTAGCAGGCAGGAGGGCAGTTGGTGTTAATTGCAAACTATGGAGAAATCTCTTTCCTTTTGAGCCCCCACTCAGAATTGGTTTAGGTAATAAGAAAATGTATTGAAAATACCATGGTTTAGTGAGCTAGCATTTTGTGAACAGTGTTTTACTATCAGTGATGCTGCACATATCCTCAGGTTGTGGAATCCAGCTAGTAGCAATAAAGGCCAGATGGAATGCTGGCAGATAAAAGCATCTGGAGAAGCTGTCAAGAGTCTCTTAAGGGTTTTTATCTCTTAAAAAAAAAAACAAAAACCAAAAAAACAAAACAACCCAAAACCCCCCCAAAACCTTTCTGATCTGGGGTCAAAGAAAAAACAACCCCCCCCCAAAAAAAACCCAAAAGCCAAACCAAAACCCCCAAACTCAAATGTTTTCCCTTGTGTGGAATTTAAAAACAAATCCCCACATACTATTTGAAGGGTACTTTAAGAAAAAAAAATCTATTACTGTGTAACATTCTGGATTAATCTGTTTCCATGTTGGTGTTAGGTATATATTTTCTTTTCTGTTATTTAGAGACACAGGCTGGAGTAGGATTATGTGAAAGGCACTGGCAAGAGATGTTTCAGACATGATCTGGAGGATAGAAAGATTCACCCTGGTAGCATTTCACTTGAAGAAATCAGCTAGGTTTTAGGATTATTTGTTTTAATAGAGGGGAGGAAAAATATACTAAATGACTGTTATGAGATTTCTAGCTACCTCTGTGGAGGAAAGTGATATAATCATCCCTAAAGTCAGAAGCATAAGATGGCAAAGAATCTCTCGGATCATCTAGTGTAGCCTGTACAGAAACCATGTTATATTTGTGATCTATAAACTGATAGTGTCTTCCCATAAGCTCCTACTTTTTGGGTGGGTTTTGTTTGTGCTACTTTGATGGGAAAGCTGTTTAAGAACCCTGTTTAAACTATGAGTTCTTGGCCAAAAAAGATATTTATGCAAAATAATTATTTTCTCCCTTGATGTACATAGCTTTTAAACTTTAGTGCGATGCCCTTCAGCATGCTGAAAACTATTTCAGAATTTTACCTCCTTGGTTATAAGACAGAAAAGCTGACAGCCTCCCTGTTTTGAATTAATTTGTGTAGTCTGGAGGAATTTCTGCCAGACAGGTTAGCAGGGTGTCTGTAAAATCAATTTTGAATGCTAAGCACTGTGTAAATGAATAGACACCCTTTTCATACTTGCATTTTTTTGTATGTGTGCAGCCTTGTTACATGTCAAATATAAATTGAATATAAATGACTCCAGTGTTGACAGAAAGGTGTGGATTTCTCCTCTTTTGCCTTTGAATGTGTTTAGCCTGTTTAACAAGATGTTATGATGCATTTCCTGTCTGAAAATGGAGTTTTGTAATCAGCTTTTTGGCAGCACAGCCAGCTTTAGCATTCAATGTCATACCTTTTTCTTTTTTTTTTTTTTTTTCCTGCTTTTATATTTTTATTTTTTTTAAGTTCCCCCCCCAGTGGTTACTTTTTACCCAGAACAGTTTCTTACTTGCCCCAAAGATATTTCATGTGTGATGCACAAGTGCTTTTGAGGTGCCGCATGGCTGCAAAAGGTTTGGGGTTGCAGCAGCGAGTTAAATGCAGCAAGGGTGGGAAATGTGGGATGCTTCTTGCAGTAGTGTGGGGTCATAGCTGATGATGGCCTTGGGGTTTTCAACGGCTTCTCACTAAGGTAATGGTGGAAGGCCTGAAAACTCCGATCTTGTCTATGTGGACCTGTCTCGTGCTGGGGGGATACACTTTGTTACTACTTCTTTGTGTACTTGATATTTTTATCATCTTGTCCTATAAGATGTTTTGGATCCCCCCCCAGGTTGTTAAACTGCCAAACTTCATTCAAGTGTTGGGCAATTACTTTCTATTAATAGAGAATGATCATTTTTATTTTTCTGCTTTCTCTGCCTGTCCTTGTCTGTAGTAGTCAGCTGAATGCTGCTGAAAGGTATCAACTGAAGAAACTGTAGATCTAGGTTGTCCACAAATGGAACAGTGGATTCCTTGCTGACCTGTTGACATACTTTAAAGTGAGTGTGTGTATGTATGTATGTGTGTGTAATAGGTAATTTGTAATAGACGTCTGTTTGCTGAACCATGAACTCTCTATTTGGAATGCTGCAGTGTGGACACCTGTCCTCACAAGTCTCAAGCCCACTTTTCAGTCCTATTTTAAATGTCAGAGGCTTTAGTAGCTCTGAGCTGCATTTAGATAATGTGGGCTCTTTAAGGATCCCATCAATGCTTGGTGTTTCAGTTCTAGTTCATTGCTATGCAGTACACTCCTTCATAATATTCCTGTGGCAACCACAGTAACTCCTTACATCTGTAATTAATATATGCCAATTATCAAATGCACTTTAGCTATCTCTTAATGCCTTGTAACTTCTGGAGAACAGTAGTATGTGGCGTGTGGCCTATATACCCTACAAGTGAGTGACAGAGTACCAGTGGCACACTGATGGGAACCCCACAAACTACACTAGGATTTTACTGATTTGGTAAGACTCCTCTTTTTGTTTCAGAATATCTCCATGACAGTTGGATTATGGGATATGAAATAGTTTAAAAACCAGTCATATGAAGAATGTACATTTTGTGTGTGTTTTGTTTTGTTTGTTTTTTACTCTGATAGGTACACTGTAGGATAGAGAGAGACTTGAAGGAGTAAAGACTTGTCTTCTCTATCTGTGCTTAAAATTGAGCACAGAAACTTTAGAAATCATTTCACAACAAAAACTGAATAAGGGGTAGAGGTTTCCTACACTTTGATTTGTCTTTGGATCATAATATTTCATCTTAGTCTGCAGTGAAACTGGTGAGCTGACAGATGAAAGGTCAGATAAATCTCTTCCCTGACCTGATCTACAAACATGAGTGTATCATTTGGTCCTTAACGTGCCTTTTTTATTAGACAAGCTGTTTCACAAGGTGAAAAGTGCTGAACACTTACGAGTCACCTTCCCAAGAGAAGCTTATTCTCGGGTTGCAAAAAGGGCTGATGAAAGAGCTTGAAGTGGGGGGTGTGGTCTTCATAGCTTGAATTTTTCATAGAAGAGTTGGCATAACTTGAGGAGGAGATGTGGATTTTAATTGCAACTTCCTTATGTCAATAAGGAAGTTGTGTGCAAAAGAGAAGCCCCAGCTAGCTCGTAGGAGGGAGCTTGATGTATGGGTGTGAAATGAGACTGGGATTAGTACAGACAAGCTTGAAATCTGAGGTTTACAGAATTCTGGTGGTTACATCAGGTAGGGCATGCGTACCAGTCAAATAACGCTAGAAAAGGGAACAAACATGAAATAATACTTTACAATAATCACTAGTTCCTGTTTTTTATATGCACAGTTTTTCTTTGGAACTGATTAGAAACATAGACATAGTTGGTAGATGTTAACTAAATATTATCTATCTGGTAAACTTTTGTGCCTTGTTTATTTTTAAAACTCCAATCACTTGCTTTATGAGAATGAACACCATCTTTGAGCATCCTTTCATGTGTCTGGTCTTATCCCCACCCCATAATGCTACATATTCATTCTGCCACCTTTCTTGATGCAGTTTGTTGCAGTTCTTGATGCTGACCTGTGAATAGGAGACTTCTGTTTAGACAAGTTGGAAGTGAGGACAGTCTTCTTCCCATAGTAACCTGTGCTGCCCTGTAATGGTTAGGGAGGCATCTGGTTTCTCTCTAATATATTGTGCAGGTTCCCAAAGTGTCATATCCAAGCATCTTTAGGAAACTCAGGGGCTATAGATATGGTGATGCTTGACAAGTTAAGTATTTATAATATGCTACTGTTTCCACTGTCTAAAGAAATTAATTGGCAGCTCTGACTGTGTTGCAAACCGCTTTTATTAAATGCAAATTGTTAAAATGTTTCTGAATGTGAAGCCTTGTCTAGAAACTCAGCTAGCATGATGCTTGTCCAGAAGAACTACACGTTCCCAAGACAGATGGCACCATATCCAAAATAGCATGAGTATCAGTTTTGACATGTACCGAGCTACAGCCAATCCATGGTTCTGTGGAAGTACAGAAGCAGCTTTGATTGCCAAAGTGCCCGTTTCTCAATCAGTTGCTGTAGGTAAGAGTTGTTCTTCAGAAGGTTTGTAGTGTTGATATCATGCCCAGTAAAGGCATTCTGTAACTCTGTTTGCAGCAGTGTCCAGCTTTCAGTTAGTTGTTTTTTCTGTCCCTGACTTGAAATCTAGTTATACTAATGGAAAGGCAATACAGTCACTGATGGTGGGAAGTGACATGAACTAGCACAGCAAAGTAATGTTTTTCACTAGTTCCTATTCCATGTTAAAGTCATCAATTATACAAGGATGTTTGAGTTCCCCTCAGTTTTGTTAACAATAGTAGTGGAAAAAAAAATTATCTACTTTCCTAATGTAAGAGCTTCAGTATCTAGTTTATGTTTATAAAGTTCATCTGTAATTAAGGCTTTAATACCAGTTGGAACAAGAGTTGATAAAGTTTTTTATCAGAAAACAGTAATGGGTTTGTAATAAGAATGTTCCTGTATGTTTTTATTTTCTATTAAACATTTCTAAGGAAAACTTTCCTAGATTCAGGCTCAAATTTCAGAATGAAAAAAAAAAAAAAGGCACAGATTAGCTTTTGTTAAGTTACGTGGTTTGTGTGCAAGATCATGGGATCATGGTTCCTTTCAACAGTATTCTTCCTGGGTTTGTACTTTTTTTTTTTCTTTTTTTTTTTTCTTTTTTTTTCCTCTGTGTGACCTGCTCTTGGTGATCCTGCTCTTGCAGGGGAATTGGACTAGATGATCTTTTGAGGTTCCTTCCAATCCCTAACATTCTGTGATTCTCTGACAGGTTTGTAGGGTTTTAGTTTGTTCTGATTAAGAAAAAAAAGTAGAAAAATGTGAAGACTCAGACCTGTGAGAAGTGTCCTTTTCATTCAGCAGTGAGCTTGACTTTAGGAGCAATCCAGTAAAAGCTTCTTCTTATCAGTTATCTGAAATGAATATTGTAGAGGAAAATCCTGTTCTACTGATGTAGGTAATTTTTAAACTGCCTTGAGCTGCAGAAAATGTTAATATGAATAGAAAAGATCTATTACATGATTTTACTCTTTCATAGGATTCCTTGGGCCAGTTGCAGGCTACTTGGCATGGCCTTCTATAGGGACCAGTGATGCTCTACAAATAATTTAAATAGCTTTTATTTCTAATCTTTCATCACTATATATAAGTGTATGAAGTTACTCTCACTTTCGTGCCGAGGGACAGGTCTATAACGGACACATCTGCCTGTCAGTCTGGAGAAGTATAGAGGTGTAGATATTGCTTTAGTAATGCAAAAGACACTTGCACTTTCTTGGTTTAAGAGAAACAGGGTAAAAAAGCTTGGGTATATATCATCTAATGTGGGCTATTCATTGCACGGTTTCAGAGTATGTCATAAAGAATGTAATTTCTTGGGTCTTGTGCCTGCTTAGGTAAGTTCATATTTTGCCCTGAAGAATTAAGCAGAGTGCAGGGAAGTTAGCAATGTGTAATGGTAGATAGGAAAGGCTGCTGGTGTGGTGAAATAGAAAAGTAAGACTAGTTTTCTGATAATAGTGATAGCTGTTTTTTTCAACTTTAGTCCCATTGAAATAAAAATAATCAATAGGTATCTTTCCAGAATTGTTTTCACCTTAGTACTAAACTAATGTAAATTGAGCTTGTTAGCAGCCCCATGAAATGTAAGGAAATCTGTCACCACTCTGAGTAAAAGGAGATGTGGTAAATTCAGTGTTAGTAATTAAGAGATTTTATTATAGTCCTACAAAAAAAAAAAAAAAAAAAAAAAAAGGCAAACCAGAAAAAAAGAAGTTATATTTTTTCATAATAAAAGTGGGCATTATCAACATAGTGGATTTATATTTATTTTGGAGAAAAAGCACCATTGTGGTGGCAGCAAATTTATAAGGAAAAAGTCACATTGGTACAAAAAAAAAACCCCTACAAAACAAAATCTCTCCCAGATTCTCATTTGACAGTGTTTATCATTGTTCTTTACATCCCAACATTTTTTTTGTAATGGTTTTAAAGTGTGCCTTATTTCACAATGCTAGCTTGCAATAAATAAGAGAAGTAACATCTTAATATATAGATCTGCAAGAATTGATGGAATTGGAAGGCTAAATATAAACTCAGTTAGATTTTGGGTTTGTTTCTGCAGTCCTAGAAGCTGTTGGACTGAACAGAAAAACACCAGAGAAACCTTTCTGTAGCTGTTGTTGTTGGACAAGCTTCTCCTTAATCAGTCAAGCAATGGAGATAACAATCTGTGATGCATTTGTTGTATGTGGAGCACTGGGGATTGGTGATGGTTTTCAAGTTGAGTAATCTATTGCCTACTTAAAGTGTACAGTTGAGCTTTTTAAAGCAGTATTTGTGACCTTAATTTCATGTGTAGTTGAATGTAGTAAAATTTACATTGAATATTTTTGTTGTAAGTCTTTTAAAACAAAGATTTAGGCACTATAATATTACTGAGAAGGAATTTTGGAGAAACTTTTTTACTACCCAGATTAATTTAATGAGATTTGCTGGCAGTGCAGGTCAAAGTGAAGAAAATGCCTGGGTAGTAGATGAATTGATTCCTTGACACACGTGTGCTGAAGTTTATAAAATGCAAGCTAAGCAGATACCTTGTTTCCTCCTACTTTTGTGGCACTATTAACTATAATGAACTGTGGCTTATCTTAACCAAGAGAAAGTGGAAGTGATTAGATGAATACAACACATTCCTGAAGGGCACTGATTGATAGAACAGTGTGTAATTTGCAGAAAGATTTCTGTAATACTCTTTTTATGTCCATTCAATTTGAAAGCTTCTTTTTCCTACCAGTAAAGTACAACAGTGTATCTTATACACAGGCTGGTCTGTTGTAGGCCCATTCCATGTATTACAGAGTTGTGCTGCTGACTACTTCAGTCTCAGGTTTGGAAGCTTCTTTTTGTGTAAGTTTGTATGGAAACTGTTTTATTAAACACATGGGGCTTTTTGCCTCTCCCAGTAGCAATGTTCTGTTCAAGAGAAAGGAAAAGTATTTTACTGCATTCTAGCTGTGGCACAGAGACAGTGTCTGACACTATGTGAATGTCTTTTTTGGTTGAGTCTTTGATAATGGGAAAATCTTTGACTGCCCTACCACAGAAGGAAGCTAACCCAAAATAAAATTGAAACTTTGACCCAAAGTCTGTGTTTTCCTAGGGTAAAATTACTGTAACTCATTGACTTGATTGGTACTACTCTGGGATTTACTTCATTAACATCTGAACTTAAAGTGCAAGAAATGCATAAATGTTTTGTTTCAGTGCAGAACAGTTGGTGTTTATCAGTTTAATCGCTGTACAATTAGAATCTGATTGCTTTCTGACACTGTTTGGGACCCTTCAGATGTAAAAAGGGATACTAGAAAATAACTGGGTAAAAACCACTTAATATTGATTTTTCTTCAATAGCATTTCTCTCACTTCGTAGCTGTTCTTCACACTTAATGGCTACCCAGTTATACTGAGAAGACACATAACAACATTATATGACATAAACAGTTTTAATTTTTGTTATTAGACTTTAGGAGGAAGCTCTTTACTATGAGGGTGATGAAACACTGGAATGGGTTGCCCAGAGAAGTTGCAGACACCCCAGTCACTGGAAGTGTTTAAGACCAGGCTGGATGGGGCTCTGAGCAACCTTGTCTAGTGGGAGGTGTCCCTGCCCATGGCAGGGGGGTTGGACCGAGATGATATTCAAGGTCCCTTCTAACTCAGGCCATTCTTGCAACCTCGTAATTCTATCTTGGAATGTTGATATTTATTATTTCTAGTTTTGCTATTTTGCAGGTTGGTGTTTTTAGTGCTAATGAGCTTTGCTTGAGTTGAGTTTGTTCTCCACATGTGCTGAAATTACATTGGAGATCTGTGAAGTGTTGCAGGTTCTCGAGTGGCCTATGCAAGATATGCTTTCTACATGCTAGCAGCAGAGAGTTATTGTTGTAGGATGTGCTGGGGAGGAGCCTTCCTTTTAGTCTATGAAATAATTGTTTAGGTATATCCTCGAGCAACCAGCTGCATCTGAAAAGATGAATCTTGAAGATGCTGTGGCAATGAAGCTTTTACATGTGAATTCAGTAATTTAAAAATTTATCTTGCAGTACAGTCTTTAAAGATTTTGTTACTTGTCTTCTAATTTAAAAACCAGATTAATAAAATACTGACAGTTACCTGATTCTATGGGCGATTCTAGTAAGTCGGCTACAATATGGTACAGTGAAATATTAGTCCACACATGTTTTTATTTTTATTTTTTCCCCAAACTTTGGAAATGTCATAGTATCTTCAGTGAATGTAAGAGAATGTTAAAAAGCTGGAGCTTGTTCAATTTTTGAAGGATTAGAAATCATGATAGTAGATGAGGGGGACTTGATACCCAAGAAAATCTTTCAGTTCTAAGCCCTATGAAGGTCATGACATGGGGAAAATTTTTCAAAACCAAAGTAATTGAAAGACTTCTCTTTTGAAAACAGCTTAGAAACTTCAGCATAACCTTTTGCTATTCACAAATGGCAAGACAGAAACTTTATTTTGCTGCAATTAAGGAAGTAATGCTAGGTGACAGCCAGGAGCCATTAAAAATAAAATGCCTGAGAGGAACCACTTGCTTTCCTGCTTCTCCCCTTTTTGAAGGCTGCAATATTATCAGTCTGTTTTCTCTTTCAAAACTGTGTGTCAGCTGCACAGCAAAGTGTGTTTTAAGGTGGGAACTAAAGTCTTTTTACTGAAGTCATGGTAGAATCATTTTGGAATCAGTTCCCTTCATACCAAGGATCTTTGAGTGCAGGGTAGAATAGATGAGGAAGTTGCTATATCCCCTTTTACTTTTCTTTGTGGCCAAGTAGGGAGAATCACAGTCCCAATCCTAGTTGCTGGAGTGGGTGAGATGCAGAAGAATCTGCTGGCCTCCAAGGATGGTGTTCAGCTTGTAATGGCCATTCACTAAATGCAGAATTGGAGGTTTAATCTCTGAGAAATAAACAGGAAAGCAGTGTTTGAGAAACCAGAATTCTTCCAGTTTCAGAGGAGGAAAGGATGCAAAAAGTTTATTTTAAGAAAATAAGGTTTGGGGTTTTTTTTCCACTTGCAAAAAGAGATTAATTTCTAGGAATGTTTTGACTAGTGATCAAGTTCAGTATGTCTAATGAATTTTTGTCCACTTCTGCTAGCATTTTATGTTATGCTTCCATACATCATCCTTATCAGTTTGTGTCCCTTACTGGGGGTACAGTGTCTATCAGACCAGAAAATATTTCTCTTGCCTTTGGTCAGTTTAGAACAAGGTGAGAAAGAGGATCCAGCATCTCCTGACACTTTGAACGTTTTGAAATGTTTGCTGCTAGTAAGTTTAATTTTTTTTTTTTATAACATTATTTTAGAAGAACTGGCATATCATTAATTACTGACTCAGTAGCAAAGGCTTGGCTGTAAATCTTCAGATTTTGACTTGCTGGTCCTAAACACACAGCTATGGTAATAAAAACTGGGGAATAATTCCAGGGGCAGCACAGTTGTTACAATTTCTGGCAAAGGTGGAAGATGTACAGCATGCCCCTGTCCCCACCTTTGCTTCTCCCTCCATTCCCAGCTTGCGGTGATGTGGGCTTAGTCCCTTCTGTTTTGTTCTCTTGAGAACTGTGAACCATTCTGATGGCTCAGCCCATCTTTTGGAGCTATGCTTTCGGTGAAAATCCTATCAGGAACTCTCTAAACAACTGTTTTGTCCTAGAAGGATAGAACTGAGAATAAGATCAATTGCTAATCTTTGAGTATTAAAATTCATAGCCTAGAAAGCTTTTTTGTGTGTGTGTCTTAAATCTGAAGACTATGTGACTAGATTCTGTTTGACTTTCATTGGTGTAAATTTACCTTAACTTCACTGAAAGTCAACCTAACATGCTGCTGGAAAGAAAAATTCAGACTGTTTAATGAGACACAGTTGAAATCCAGTGAGACAAAATAAGATGAATGAACAAGTGGGATGCAACTACAGTCAAAGATGCTGCATTTTTGAGAAATATTACTACTCTCCTACTTGGTTATAAAGTGCTTGCACAGAGTAAGCCAAATGCCTAGAGCTGGATGCCCAACAGTAGTTAAATCGGGAGATGAAACTATTGTCCCATGGGTTGCTTTCTTAAAAGAAACAAGAAAAACTGGTCTGGCACTTTGAAAAGGCAAGGCAACAGCTGAATCAGTGTCATGAATGACCCTGTTCAGAACTTCTCCCTTTTCCTGAAACTGAAAGAGGGGAAAAAAGCACCAAACCAAACCATGAAACATAACCTGACAAGCCCTGAGCATATTTACTGATGCTCTTTTATGAAGGCTTTGTTTTTTTCTCTTATAAGGGGAATTTTTTGTTTGTTTGCATTATTATCTTAGAAATGTATATTCCAGAAAATTACCTGAACTGTTATAGGGCTGTGTATCTTATATCTGTGTCTTCTAAAATGCAGACTGGGGAGATCATGTAAGTACATCTGTTGTTCATTTTTAAAAACATGTGTTATTCTTTTTTTTCAGAATGTATTGACTGTCGTGTTACTAATAATAAGACAACTGGGCTTCATGTGCTTTGTCAGCGTGTTGCATTTACCATGTTACCATTAGCTTCCAAAGATGTTCTTAAATCTTCTGAAACAATATGGGCTTTGAATCTTAATTGAGACAAGCCCATTGCTGGATACTTTTGGAGGAGGACATAGACCCCCCAACTCCCCTCTTCTATCCAACTCCAGAGTTTATGTATTGTGTGGTAGTTCTTTTTCATCTTATTTTTTAAACTTGTATGGTATATCCTCTTTCTTGAGCCTCTTAAGAGTGCTCTAGTACCATACAAAAGCTGTAAGCATCTCATGATGTGGAATGATTGCCTGAAAATGATTTATGGAAGAGTAGCTGGAAGAACTGATCCCTGCGAGTGGGATTCCCATTTACCTAAGTCAAGAGTGAGATGATGCCACAATCTTCCCTCCCCTCAGCATCCTCACAGCCTGACCAGAGTGCAAAGGTAGGATGTTGTTTGTGCAAGTGACCAAGTGACAACTTCTAGGACTCCAAATTGCTGCCCAGGTAAATGTTTAGCATTTTATACAAAGAGTAAACCAATCTGTGATCTTCCAATCACCCCTTTTGGCAGAGATCAGTATCCCCATTTTCCATCTCCACTGTTTGCATCGACTACAGACCTATGTGTTAAGAAGTTTTGAAAGACCTCTTTTGTGTGTGTCAGGAAAATAGTGGTTAGGTAAACACGCATCTGTTGTGGTTAAATGTTTTATCTAGCACAAGTTTGACTCTGCATCCTTCCCCAACCCTAACTCCTGCACAGTTAATAGCAGGAGGGTATTCACAAAAGAAGAATCTGTCCCGGGGGATGTGCTGTATTTGTCTGCTGGCATGTAGACAATTATTTTCTTGCTCATACACTTAGGTTTATACTCAAAGTACTCTTTAAAGCTTCACAGAATAAAATAGTGTCACTATTTTCCATCTATCACCATTCTTTTGCCATTCATCTATTGCCATTCATCTATCACCATCTGTCTTCTTGATGCATAGCATGGAGACACGATAGAAAAATTGAAAATATATCTTAGGTTTATACAAAGAATAAGTTGGTTTTTTTTTTCCTAGTATGATAAAAATAATTTCTGTGCTTATACTAATATCCCTGTCTATTTTGTTTGTTTTTTTAATTTATTTTGGTGTTGGTGTTGGTTTTTTGCTTATTTACCAGTTATGATAAGAAAAATTACTTGCAGCACATCCCTTGTATCTGGGATTCAAGGACTTGTGCACCTTAGTTTTCATTAAACTGCATATATGATTCTGACTCATGGGTGATAGAAAATGAAAAGTAAGATGAAATGGCTACAGAGTCTTTAGAACTAAATAATTCCCCAACCAAGTTATGCAGGTACTTCAAGTGAAAAATTAACAACCTACTGTGCTTGGCATTTTAATAATGCATATTAAGATGGGCTCATGTCTGTGTCTACGGTTTTGTTGGTTGTTTGTTGTTGTTGTTTTTCTTTTTTGTTTTGTTTTCCCCTCCATGTTTTGCCACATAAAGAATCAAGGAAATAAAGGGTACAAGGCTTGTTTAATGCATAAGTAATTGTTCTCTCTCTCTCTTTTTTTTTTTTTTTTTTTTTTTTTTTTTTAATAGCAAGATGCATCTTAAACTGCCATTTTTATGTTCAAGGCATAGACCTTGAGGGCTTCATATGGTTTAGGTTTGGCACTTATGGGGTTTGACCGTGAATTTAGAAATACCTGTTCAGTAAATCTGCCTCTGTTTTAAGTACACAGCACCCTGACTCTTTAACAGCAACATGTGTTGGCTTGTATCTGTATTGGTATGTATGTGCATGGGTGGTGGCAGTAGGGTTTATTAACACTGCTGTGCAGTACAGAAGAGTCTGATTCGTGTTTTAATCAACGCAAGATATATAGATCTATCTTGGTTTTCCGCTGTTGCTTTTCTTTTTCTCCCCATCCCTTTTTGCTTGGGAAAAAGAAAAATGCTTGGTTTTGTTTCCTTCAGTTCTGCTATTTCCATCTGCCTCCATTTACTCTGTTCTGATAAACCAAGAGCTGTTCTGCAGGAATGGTACTGGAATAGGAAGGAGAGATGACAGACTCTAGTCTGTGAAGTTGCTCTTGCTTGTCTGCATCTTTCTCTTTTTTTTTTTTTTCTGCACATCTAATTTTTCTTCCCTCTTCTTTTGTTGTCTCATTTATTTCCTTAGCTCTTTTTCCTCTGTCAGCCATGGAAGATTGTGCTGTGTACTTCTAATTCTTTTGAATTAAGCAGTGACAAGGAAAAGGGAAAGGATGGTAGCAATTACTTCATTATTCTCATTCTGCACTACCTGAGATATCTGTGAGAAATGCGTCAATGACAGCACAGCAGCCATCAAAATTGAGTGTCGTGATACAAAACCATGATTATAATTTTGCTTTTCTGCTGTTGAGAGGGAGAGAGAAATTGAAGCTCCATGTAAGTGTGATCAGAAAATGGAAGGTGGAAAGCTTGAAACTTTTTCTTTTAATAATGTAAGTGGAAAAATCTGCTTTACTTTGAAATATGAAATGGCAGCAAAAAGCTAGTCCTGCTTTGGATCTGCCCTGCATATTTTAAGTTTCTGACCTAGTCTGGATATTTAAACTCATTAGAAAATTATTTTACAGGAACAAATAAGGCATTAAGAACTAGGCTTAATGAAGAAAACTGATATAAGTTGTGCACTGTATAAGTACTTGCTATGAGATAATGGTGTGGTAAACTTGATAAAACTGTTCAAAATAGTTGTCTTAATAATCTCTTTTTGGAGTTAAGAGGAGCCTTGTGTAAGTCTGTCTTGCTGCTGGAATGCTCATTCTACTCTTACCTCAGGTTAAGCAGAGGAGGTAGAATGGAATTTGGGGCGAACAGCGTTGTTTGTATTTTTTTTATAAGCAAAATTAGGAGGTAGCATCTCAGTAAAACTTATGTTAGTTGAGAATCTGGGAGGTCCTAATGTATTTTTCCACCCAATTTCTTCTTGCCTTTGTTAAATCAGACAATGTGCAGGTGGTTCTGCTATCAGTTGACTTCTGTTGTACCAACACCTGTACAAATTCTGCCTTTATTAAATTGATGTCAAACTTTTCCATTGATGGTGCGTGAATATCTGTGGTGCAAGGACCTCCTGTTCTAACTGAAAGAAAATTTAGCTATCTGCTTTCCCTTAGCTCTCTGGTATTGTGCCATTCTAGTGCTGGTAGTGCAAACTCTGACTTCAGTCATGGAACATGAAATGTTTATGGGTTTTCTGGGGGGTGGGGGTCCATGCAGGGAGGAGGGGGTGAAAAAAACTTCTGCCTGGACCATTCCTTTAAACATTTATTTTGATTTTGCCCATTTTATTTTTATCACTCACACAATACCTTTGGCAATGGAGCAGATTGTCTACAGGAGATCAGCTGATACCAAATGATTGGTGAAATGAATAAAATTATTCTAGCTATACAAGAATTACTGTAAGAAAATTGCCCTGATCATTGTTATAGGTAGCTTTGAAAGAGTGGGAGAAATGCATAGATACAAGTAAATCACTACTTAAAAGAGAAGCTCTCAGTTATATGCAGAGTATATCTGCATTAATCCTCCTTGGTGAGTCCAGACTGGAAGTTTCTGACAGGTAGAGAACATGACAAAGGTACCCCTTCCCTGTGAGGGCATGAGAGAAGGGGAAAAAGGCATGCATATTTCATTGTGTCAGGGAATTGTTCGAGCTGTTGTGACATGCAAAGTGGGAAAAGGTTTTATTCTGTTTAAAGCCCTGGGCTTGAGCTGATAGTGCTACGCTTTGCTCTATCTTGTCAGTCGCCCTGCTATGTATAAAAGCAGCTGCCAGCAAGAGAGTGGATGCTGGCTATGCTCATCCTGACAAAGGGCTCCTTTCCCATCCTGGCTGAGGAGGGGAGCAGAACGTGGCAGGAATTTTTCTGGGTTAGTAAAAATAACAGTAGTTTGCACTCCCCAGAACAGCTACAGATTCTTTGCTCTCATTGTTTCCTGTGAATTTTGATGAGTCATTTGAACAACTTGGATGTTCTCGTAAGTTGCACTTAGATACTGCAACACCTCAAAAATAAACAAACCTCAGTATCAGTTCTTAACTCTGAAGTAATTTGGTTCTTTGTATAAGTACTCTGCAGAGCTAGCATTTTGGTGCTTTCATGAAACAGTTGGAGGACTAAGATGTGGAAATGGGGATGAAAAATATCTGAGTTTTGCAGTCTTCTCTGCCCACTGACTCTGTCTTTACCTTTGGATTCTGAACCACTAAGGAAAAGCTCTCTGGAGCTCCCCATGTTCAAGGACCTTTTTGAGCCTATTTAAGCTGAAACAAATTGCTATTTGATCAAATGTAGGCCAACCCTGTGTCAGTTAATGCTCTTTTATGTCATATGGGAGGCCTGGATTTGATTCTTCTTCCCAGACTTACTCGTTTTTTGGGGCCTAGTCTTGCAAAGCACTGAGTTGCAGCAACTGGTGCAGCAAGGCATTTAACCATGTTAACTTCTGCAAGTATGGAGGCTCTGCATCGGTTTGATGATTGTTAAGCATGTGGTTGCCTTTTCTTTGTTGGCTTCTCAGGTTGCAGGGCTTTGAAGCACTTAGAGTGTGTCCCTTGAAAAACTGGGTTTAAAGGGGGAGCCTGAAAGGAAAAGTAACAGTAACAAATAATAATAAAAATTATCATTTTGTAGTAATTCTCTTTTGCTTTAAGAAAGGGGAATCAAGTTGCCATTAAACTGAACAAGATGTGTCACAACTGGGTGAGATCAAGCCTTGTATCAGAATAATGCTTAAGAAGGTAACAAAGTGCATCACAGGATTCTTGAATACATTTTGTCCTGGTTTGAGACTGAACAGAACTAATTCTGTTCAGTGATTTTATTTTCAGCTCAATCTCTTCGAACTACCCTTTCTGAAGTTAATGGTTGATTTTTGCAGACAGTGTCTGCTTCTAGCAGTGATGGAGCTTGATGTTCAGAGTTACTGCCAAGGGTTTGTGTGCAGATCAAGATCACCGCTACATCTTGTGTACCGCGTTGGGAGTGCAGAAAGTAAAAAAGCCGCACCTGAGGCGAGGAGCAGACAGTTCAGGTGACCCTAAAGTGACCAGCAAGCTATTGCATCCCACATACATCATATTCGGTATAAAGATGAGGGATCAGGAGAGACAATTGCTCATCTTCAATGGTCAGTGTCCGAAGAGGACTCTGTCTTTTGGTCTCAATCCACGTGTTCCTGAATCCAGCTCCTGAAGCTGGTTCCCGTCTGCTGCTACGTCCCTACTCTGGGACTTTGCCAGTGCCTGCTCCACAGCATCAGTGGTGACAGTGACATAGTTTCCATTACGGGGGTTGGTTTCGATATTGGCTTTGTATACATTTGCATATATTCCATTTTATTGTTAGTATTTTTATTAAAGCTGTTTTAGTTTTCCAGTCCATAAGACTCTTGCCCTTATTCTCTTTCTCCTTCCCTTTGGGAGGGGAGAAGGGTTAATAGAGAGCATCTGTCATTCATCTAGTGACTGGTCCAGCTCTAAACCTTGACACTGTTAAAAGTAAAAACACTGATGTAACATAGTGACTGTAGCTCCGGAGATTAGATGTGCTGCTGTTGCCTTTAATGCCATATTATGTCCTTGTCAGCTAGACTATCTGCTGCTTGTTAACCCTAGTATGTGAAACTGATGTAGAGCTGCCTTTCACTTCCTATACCTGCTCTAGCCTGACTTTTAAATTTAACTGAACCAGAGAAATTGTGTATTTTGACTTTTTTTTTTTGTTCTTATTCTCAGGGTACTTCCTGAGCTGTCCAAAGGTGCTGCAGTTAGCACATGTGCACCCATGCATGCATGTACATCTGTGGTAGAGGACTACTCAGCAATGCACTGCAGGCTTCATTTTGCCTTGCTGACACAGAACATGTTTGGTCATCCAGAGATTAAAATTGGATGCGCATAAGAGGTTTTTAACTGTCCAGCTCAATTTCCCTGCGGATGCGCGTGATGGGACTATCTACAGTCTGGATGGAAAAACCTCTGTAGTGGGTCAGATTTTCTTGCGCATACAGAGTAAAAAAAGGTTCTGATTTGAATCATCTGTTATACAATAAAAACACTTTGCTGTGAAGTTGTATTTTACAGGAAAGCAGTTCATACTTGGCTCTTCTTCTGAACCTGCTACTCTGTGGACTGATTAAGGGGGTTCAAGCAGCAGCTATATTTGATCACTGGGAAAGCCTGAAAGAAATCTGGTTATATAAGTTCATAATGTATACTGTGCAAAATTTTTGTAATCTATATTGATCGTACATGTGTAATGGCAACTCACAGTTATATGTTGTCAAGTTATTTAGACCGGGCTAACCATGCAGTAGATCCAAAACCAGTTTAAGTGTGTTGGAGTTGGCATGGCACAGCACTACAGAAAATCTGGCTTTACGGTTTCAGAAGTCAGTGTAGTACACATCTGGTAACGGTGCAACCAGTTTTGCCTGACACAGAGCCAAAATTAATAAATGGTTGCTGTACAGAACCACCTTGGACATGTGTTCCTGGAACGGGAAGCACTGGGAGGCTCAGCTCAGAGGCCACCCTTTTGCCCGAACTGAGCTTGGCTTCATCTGTGGTCATTATTAGTTCTCGTTCTGCTGTATGTAAGTTGATCTCATGAAAAGCTTGCTTAATGCTAAATTTTGAGGGGGGAAAAAGAAAAAAACAAAAGTGTATATATATATTCCGTGCAAAACCACGGACTGTTGGAGCAAACTGGTTTGTGTTCTTGTTACTTGAATTGTCCTGCAGGAGACAGGTTGGATTCAGTAGCAGTGGTTCTGAGCTAAATCTAATAAAATTAAGCCAGTGTTCCTGGGGACTGTTGTTACTTTTTTGGATTCATCTGCTTACTGTTAACTTGAAAACAAAATACAGGGTTTGTGTTTAGAATTAATTGTGGTTTATGTAGCAGGACTGATTTTTCTAGTGCTTTCCCTTATAAATGGCAACAGCAGGAGAAAATTTAACCTAAATGGAATTTAAGGTTAGTGTTTGGATACCTCTCTTAATTGCTTAGTATTTCTTATCTATAATTGTCAAAGGCTTATCTCAGCTACTTTAGCTGGGTGCTCAATTGTCATAGAAACATTTCAAGTATTACTGCACATTTTGAATTATTCCAATGAACCAAGCAGATATCTCCATGGGCTCCACTGCAAATGTGCTTTATGGTGCTGAATACTCAAAGGTGACTTCCTGTTTCCAGCTTGCACTTTATTAGTGAGGTGATTTGTAACATGTAAATGTAATTAATATCTCTGCCTGGAATTTGATGGCTTTGCATAATTCTGTTCCTTGTTGCTAATTAGTTGACTAGTCAGTTGCTTCTCAGCTGATCAATTTATATTTTGACAGTCTTACCAACAGTATTCATCTTGCACAGTCTAAAATATTTCTCTTAAACCAGCAGGCATTCTGTTAAACTCGATCTCAAGTAGGCTACTGAGAGGAGAATCAGTGTAAGAGGTTCCTTCCCAAGTACTTTTGGAAGATGGCTTGACTCCTGTAAGCAAGTCAACTTTTTGGGGTTCTTTACCACAGCTGTGCTCTCATGCTGCTTTTTATTTAATTATTTATTTATTTATTAATTTTTTTTTTCTTATTTCTCTTCAAATAACACAACACAGTGATACCCATTGTCTGATTATGGCAATCTTGCAAATTAATCTTCTGCGCTAAATCTAAGAAAGCAAGAAACTTGTATAAAATTACTAGTAAATGTAATAGTGATTTTCTAGTTAGCATTGGAAGTTGCTTTAGTTAATTCAAAATGGCAGATCTTAGGTTCTCAGCTGTAAAAATTGTCAGGAAAATTGTAAGCACATATTGGTCCAGTGTGATACGCTACTGGGTATAGTTTTGTCTACTTCTTGGGTAAAAGAAGTCACTAAGCTGCATGAATTGTTTATATTGTCTACTGAAAAAAAAAAAAAAAAAGTATATTCTTAGAGGTGGTTCCTGTAGCAGATTCTAGTAAGAGAGAGGATTCATACTTTCCTGACATTCTCTTATGGAGGATCAAGTCACTTCTTGAATAATTCTTTCTTAAAATAACTTGCTTAAGAAAAGCAGACTCTTGTTATTTAAGCAGTATTCTCTCTGAAGAACAGCATGGCCCAAGCACTGATATATTTTGAAAAGCTTGTCTCTCAAGATCAAATTCTACACGAGGCACTGTAAGAGTTATCTATTGTTTTGAGGTTGGATTTTATTATTGCTAGTACTATAAAAACGTCTGTAAGACTTTGTGGCATTTCTATGTTAGTCAATAATGATGCAAGCATGAGGGTGGAGAAGGGTGTATGCCAGACTGATTTTCCATAAAAATTTAGTAGAAGAGGTTATTTAAAGCTTTCTGTTGCATTGGAATTCTTCAAATTGAGCCTATGAAGAATTAAAAAGATCAGAGAGAGCAGAAGCTGGTTAGGGCTGGGCTGGGTTAGTTTTGTGCCTGGATCTTTGTGCTGAGACTCTTAGATTTTCTCTTGGTTGTTTTGAATTCAAAAAGGCATATAAAAAAAGCATGATTTGTGCCCAGAAATAGAAGGGGCTGCAGCTGCCAAAAATTAGGAAGAAATCTATCTGGTCACTTGAGTTTTTCCTTTGTTTTCCTGACCTGTCACTGATTCTGCCATTGCACGTGATGGACAGGAAAACATCCATCGTTCAGGAAGTGCTTGATGTTTGCAAACTGCTTTAACCTGGGTTGAGGATAGTGACTTACACAAACTGCTCTAGATCCTTGCCATCATCTACCACTTGGAAGACATGGCAGACTGTCATCCAGAATATTGCACCTCTCTCCTAGCTGTAAATATGTTGACTGTTGAAGAGCTACAGATTTCTGAGCATGTGTCATAGTTACTTCTGAATATTTAGTGTGCACTAGCTCTTATAAGCCCACAATGTAGAGTACTATTTTGAGAATGTAAGATGCATGTTAAGTTAACTGAATGACTATTCCAAAAATGTAATGTGGGGTGTAACCAAAATCTTGGTTTATTAAGGCTACAGTGGGTCAGCCTTATGTCCTGTCGTATGTCCCATGCCCTGGGATTATAGTTTGTACAGGGATGGGGATGTGGACGTGTTTTTTAACTGTAAGTTTGCAAGGTGTGTTGTTCAGCTAGAGGCTGTAGCTTTCTTCTGTGCTTCTCTGCTTTTTTTTTTTTTTCCTTTCCTTTTCAATACTAATGTTGTTGGTTTTTTTCATGGCAGCAAATATAGCTGTCTAACGTTCAGTTTTCCATCACATAGTCTGCTCTTAATGAATGTGATCATTTACACGGTGTCACTGTAGTATTGGCATGTTAAATAATTTAGTGAGCTGTGACAGGTAGATAGCTCTGTGGTGTCTATGTTACTATGGCAATACATTTGCTTAATGTAAATATTAGTCATTCTGACCATATGAATCTCAGGGCTTCTGACATTATTAGCTGTGTTTAGGAGGTTGGATTCTGCATTTCTGAAAGAAAAGTTGTTCTGGAAATATTAATAGTTTAAAGATTACTTTCTTTTTCAGTGATTCCTTTTTTTCTGACTGAGCTACCTAATCTGTTGATTGTAATGAACAGAGCAGAACATTTCTTTATCATGGGTGTAATGAAACTCTGTCATAAAGAAACATATAACTGTATTCTGATCCTCTAAAAATTCAGCCGAGTACAATTAAAGGAAATAGGATCTTGAGGTCCACCAACTTTGCTCTCAGTCAGAAGCAAGGCAGTTGTAGAAGCGCGCAAGAAATTAAGTCAGATTTGGAAGAAATTCCTGGGGTATTAGATGTAGTTCTATGGCTTGAAAATGGAGCTAAACATTAGAGTCTCTCCCATCCTTTTTATGGGTACCACCAGGTATAGAATTATTTAAGAAACCTTTCATTTGTTGGAAAATTAATGTGTAAGCAATGTGTTAATGAAGTTTGTTTCTTAAATGTTCATGTAGAGGGTTTTCTAGTCCCTTTTTTTGGACTATTTCCAAGGAAAAGGAACTATCTCCTGCAAAGTTTCATCTCAAAGGCCAGCCTATTCCTGATTGTATGAACTATTCTTTGTCTGTTATGATCTGCCAGTTCTTTTGAGGCAAAAAAACTAAGTTGTGAAAGAATGAGATCATTCACCTTTTCTAAGCATGATGTGGCATCGCAGTTCGTCAGTTGATAGTCTATATAAAATTTCAGTCACTTCAAGCCCCAAGCATTGAATGTGCACCAGTAGTATTTGTAACATTTTATGTACAGTTTGAAACTTTGCTTTTTAAACTGCTAAACTTAAGATCTATGTGGAAAAGAAGAGTTGGCTGAAATATGCTCCCCAGCTCTGTTTAGAATTGTTCCCGACCTTCCTGCCAAATATCTGTGATGCAGGAGGAAAAAAAAAAAACATAGGAAGCATTGAATGACATCTTTAATTATTTGTAGGGTAGATGATACTGGGGGGTTCTGCATGTGTTTGGCCCATTAGCTGTCAAAAAAATGAAATAATAAAAAAAATACATTAGTAGCCAAGCACAGACTTCTGAGTTCTTTGTAGAGTCTTTGCTGGATTTGCATGAGTGATCATTATTTTTTTTCTGTCAGTGCTTGCATGTAAGGTAAAGCTTCTGACTGGACGGGAACACAAACTAGAGTTGCCTTTCCACAGCACTGTTGCTCACAAATGCTAGTCCGGAATTCAAGGTAACCTAGGAAAATTAATTATTTACCGCTTATATCTTTTCCTGACGAGGCTGCCTTTGGGAATACTGTGCTGCTGGCTCTCGCTCTTGTAAATATAATATGCTTTAGATGCATCTGTTGCTTATAGCTGCAGGGAAGTATTGAAGCATTTAGATTCAGGATACCTACCAAGTATTGGCATAGTTGAAAGAGTAATTGGAGCAGCTTTTCTGGTTATTCTTGTAGTAAACAAAGCATACTCATAAAATGGCTTGGGAAAAGCCACATCTTCTGCAATGTATTGAAGGAAAAAGACTGCAGAGCCACTTTCTCCTGTGTGGGAAGAACCTGTGTAGAGAGAGGAGCTCCTGTGGGACCCATAACTTCTGTGGCTTCCCTCATGCAAGAACAGCTGGTGCTGCTCTTGCATTGGGATGGGGAGCTCCCAGAGGAGCTCTCATGTATCTTAAGCTTGTGCTTACCAGAAATTCTTTTTGGACTATCACATGTGAGTCTTGACACTGGTTACTGCTGATCCGTGGATAGCTGGCACTTAATTATCCCTGTCTTGCCACCTTTTCATTGCCATCACAGAACAGGTACATTGTGCAGATTAAAATGGAAAGAGTGTTATGGCCCTTGTCCTTTTATCTTATCCTCAAAAATTGTTGTCATCATCCACTCAAATGCTCACATTAAATAGATGTGGCATAAAAATATATAGGATAGTATAAGGCCTAAATTGGATTTTTGTCATCCCTTCTGGTAAATGGTGGATGTTTTCTAGTATGTGTTGTTTTGACAGAGGATGGTGAAAAAGGTGAGTAAAACCAAACAAATACAGTCTCTGGGCTTTTGTTGTTAGTTTTGTCAGTACCTCGGTGTCTTTTCTTGTTAGGGATTAGAGAGCATATGCCAAGTATAATGTACTATATTGTAGATAGAAAAATACTTGTCACTTAATCCTTACTGTTACTGCAATAAGACGGACAGGCACTGTTGAAATCACAGTAACAAGCAATGTTTGCCTGACTGTTGCATTATTAGAACATGGCTTTGAGCTTTCAGAAGGGTCAGGAAAAAGGCACAGAAGGCCGGTGCTTTCTTACAGCATGAGCTCGACAGGTGTTTGTTTCCAGGTGCAGAACACTTAACTTCAGAGCTACACTAATGCTAAAGGATGTGCTTCTAACATGCTGCTTGGTTATTATAGTTTAATGCCACTCAGCATCATAATTAGCTTTACTAGACATTAATAAGTGGGTTTAATATTCAAACCATGGTGTTGGAGTTAAGTGTGCCAATGAACCTTATCAGTGGAGCAAAATATAAATTTTAACTCGTTTATCTCATTAGTCTTTAATAAGGCTGTGCTTCGCAAATCATGGCTGCATCATCTGCTGATTATATCCTCTGATCTGCGAAGCAAAATAGCACTCTAATAATAGCCATACGTCGGATGAAATCCTCCCAGTGGTGTTCTGAAACACTTAGTGTGGTGGGTTTGGCTTTTTTGGGGGGTTGGTTGGTTTTTTTTCTAGTTCAGTTAGAGTGCCTTTATTGTGTCTTATCTTTTCTGCACAATGCCAAGATGTAGCAGTGAAGGTAAGATGAGAATTCATTACTTGTAGGCCCTGGGTTTAGAAGTGTTTTGCCAAGTAGGAGTTTCTGATGGGGGCCATAAGTCTAAGTGTATTGTCTGAGTGTGGTGTGTAGGGACTCTGACAGTTCTCTTGGCAGTTAGAACAGCCAGACTGTCAACTGAATAATGATGACTTGCTGTTTTAATAATAATCAGAGCTCTCCAAAAGTCAGTTACTCTCATCTTACAGGAGAAACTGAGCTGAGTGATTTGCCTTAGGCTCACATAAAAGGAAAGAGAATTGAAAGAGGATGTTAAGTCTCCTGGCTTGAACTCTTGCATACAGGCTGTTACTACTGTAGCTTGTGATGATGATTGTGTCCCCAGCATGCTATTCAGAGCAAGTAAGTGGGAATTTAACAGGTTTGAGGGAATTATTCTGGCAAGTCCAGTTAGTACTATTGCCCAGTAAATTGCTCATACAGTCTTGTCTTAATCCAAAGAAATTTACTCAATCCATCTAGAAACTTTCAAGCCCTGAAGGTTTCACAGTAGATGACTTTAAGATTCAGTGATTGTGAGTGAATATGGTTGGTTCTGGTGTCTGAGGCAACAAAGCTAAATCACGCCACTTGTAAGCTGATTTGGGTTTGCTTCCGTGTGGTCTTTATTTTTAAAAACTTCCGCTAATCTTCTCAGCCCGAGTTCTATAATGATTGCACCTCTTTGGAGAGCAAGGTTAACATAGTACTTCAGATACCTCTGAAATGGTCTATCATGAGAAAATCTGTTGTTTAAATGGTTGCTAGAGGTGCAAGGTGAATTTCTTTTCTTACCATCCAGTGTTAAATTGATACTTAAAACCCTCTGTAGTACTTTGAAGGATGTGAGATAGGAGAGCTGCTGTAGCACTGTATTTTAATAGTAGGAGGTACAGCCCTCGAGGGTCCATAGGGCTCGTGGTGGTAGGTTTTCTGTGCCTGTAGCCATCCATCACAATACCGGGTTTTAGTTTTTGTATTGATCTTATTGATGGTGGAGTTGGCAGATGGATACACTGTCACAGGGAAAACTCAGAGAAAACCACAGATCTTGGCTCCCAGTCTTACTGTGTTGGAGGTTGAAGAGGCGTTGCCACAACCCTAGCTGTATGTGTTGAATCTAGTGGGTTTGAATTTTCAAGTGTTGGCATCTTTGGGGACTGATCCAATTAGGTTCATTGTTGTGGTGTGAGTAATTGTAGGTGGATGCACTTTTGGCAGCGGCACTCCTGAAGAGAGGTTTTCTACTATCCTTCATTAATCTGTAATTAGTCCTGTGTTTGGTTTAGTGCTGACTTACTAACAACACCATTTATTTTCAGTTAGTTTTTCAGTGCAGACACTTGATTGTATGCAAATTCTCCCATAAAGTCAGTGAAGGGCCCCCTGAGACATTCTGTGACTCTCAGCACAGAGGTTAATGTCCTTCAGACTTACAAGCATGCTCGAGAACAGCAGGGATCTCTGAACATTGACTGTCAGAGAGATGAAGTATTCTGAAACAGTGTTTAAGTATTTTGTTGTTGGAGTGCCTATGGCTTGAATTTCGATGCAAGTAAAATGGTGTCTGTGGGGAGAAGTGGACTTGAAGGTAAAACAGTACAGAGAATGAAATATATGTGGCAACAATGGAAAGACTGTAAGTTTTGTTTCAGCAGAAGGATGACTGATAAATGATTGCCAGTTTTCAAGAAGGTCGTAAAGATGAATTGAAAAATTCAAGGTTTGGGGAATTGCATCCATGCAGGCATGGAAATTAAAAGCACACCCCAACTACTTTAAAGAACGAAAGGGTTGGTGGACTGTAGCTTCTGCAGCTCCCACAGCCTTGGATGGAAGGACAGTAGTAGAAGTGAGTAGCAGCATTGTTCCCAAAGACATAACACAGACACTCCCCACTTTTGGAGGTGTGCTGGCAGGACTAAGAACAATCTGTCGATGGGTGGAACCTGTGCTTTCCCACGGCTGTGGAAGACTCCTTGGGTGTTACAAAATTAAATGGGAGAGGTTGTGGTTTGACTTTCAGTTATCTGTACTGAGAAGCCCTACTAGGCCTGATGTCCAACTGCCTTCTTTACTAGGCTTTCAGTACTGATCATTCTGAGCGTTAAAAAATGTAAATAGTAATTAAATTTTATTTTTACTAGCTTCTTATAGTTATCCCACTTTTTAGTAGATATTGTTCTCCCGAAACATTTATGAGGCTCTGTGTTATTTAGAGCACTCCCTTTATAAGATTTATAGTCTTCATTTGCAATTTGGAAAGGGCTATTATTTACCTTCTTTACCCTCCAGGGTGTGAGAGTTGCTAGTTTACTTTGATTCCGCCCTGGATTAGAAAGACACCTGTATTTCTATTCATGTTTACCCAAAGGTTCAAAGGTAAGACTTAAAAAAAAATGTA
Organism: Megaceryle torquata; assembly: GCA_024611175.1. NCBI lineage: Eukaryota > Metazoa > Chordata > Aves > Coraciiformes > Cerylidae > Megaceryle > Megaceryle torquata. The sequence continues at coordinate 39,119 of JANIJG010013873.1, forward strand.
TACAGATTTATTATGAAAGTGTCAGATTACCTGGATTTATTTTATTTTTAAATTTATTATTTCCTTGATTATTTAGCAGTTTCTTGGTTTTCTTTCTGGTAACATGTCTATCACAAGTGTTGTACAGTCTACATATGTTTCTTTTTTTGTCAGTGTATTCACATGTCTTATTACCCAGGCAAAAGTAGTCACAAGAATGGAAGATGCTGTAATTTCTACTCTGCATAAAGGACAACTTAACACCGTTTACATGATGTGAATAATTTTATTCCTAAGAAAGCTGGAAAAGCTTAGAGGGAAAAAAAACATCTACCGCCTATATAAAATGCAATGTTAACTAAATAGACACGTAAATAAAAAACACATGGATTTGTCTTTCATTTGGCTTGTCTTTCATTTGGCTTTTTACTCACTACACGTCATAAAAATGCCAATGATACACTCTAGATCTTGCTGTTTGCTACTATTAATAGCAAAAAATTCAACATGCATATAGAAAGCTGTATCTGTCGAAGGCAACTCAACTTCTAAATCTGTGCTAATATTTAAAACTAAGGATGTCACTGCTGGAAGAGAGGTTGGGCTTTCATGGACCTATGTTCACAGATGGGGGTAGTGTTATTTTATAGAGGTTCTTGACTTTGCCATAGAAATTAATATAAAATAAATCTTCAACTTCTGCTTGTCTTCTCTGAGTTGGAATAGAAAGGGAGAGGGAGAGCAAGAGCAGTGTTTCTGTGCAGCTTCCCATGAGACCAAATACCTGGGGTTTTGTGTCTTATGGGAATCTGGAGGGATAGGATTGTAAGGATTGCTTGTTTTGCCTTTTTTTATTGTGTTTTGGTTTTGTTTTTTCTTTGTTTTGTTTTATCCTTGTTCTTCAATGAACAGTGTCCTGTCATGATTGGTGCGTCTCATCTTCATCAGTAATGTTTATTCAGTGTTTTTCCCCAAATTTTGCAATTGATAGTCATAAAAATGAAATGGAAAATGATTTTGCAAGTGCTTTTCTCTTTGCCAAGCCTGGAACATAATTTAGGACAAAGGGAGTTCACTACCTTCTGAAGCTTTCTCCAAGCTAAATTGCAAGCATCTGATGCAAACAATGTTGGTTCATACAGTGTTCTCCTCTTTCTCTTCTTCATTTTATTTAAAAAAAAAAAAAAGACCACAAAAGTACATTTACATTCAAAAGTGCCAATCCACAAAATAGAACATTTTATCACAACCCCTGCCTAATGTCAGGCAATCCAGGGCAAGATATGAAAATGACGTTTCAGGTTTTAGTAGCTCATTAAGCCTACTGAGTTTGAGGAGCAATTTGTGATGGGCTTCTGCCATCGTACAGTTGTTCTGAAGCTCTGTAATGATTTTGCTGATTCTCTTTCTTCATTAGTTCATCATGTCACTAATAGGTTATCAATTCAGAGTGTAGGAAGTAATGCTGACTTGATGGATAAGTATCTTGGTGTGGTAATTTTCTGTAGAATGAGTCATTTCAGTTAACCATCTACAGAAAGATAAATGACGGATTCAAGTTATCTAGTCAATTATTATAGTCCATATAACTATAATGAACATATTGAGAAGTATGAGAGGGTTTTATTGTGTGACAAATGCCTGCCTAAATTTAGATGCAGTTTTATAAGCCCATATTTTTTTTTCCCCAGGAAAAAAATAACTTTGTATTGTGAATGAAGCTCTGGGAGGATAAATAAATATGCCTGTAGAGTAAGTATTATGTTAATAAATACACATTTCCATTCTTTACCTGACAGTTTTGATTTTATGGCATAACCTGTCCTTTTCTGGTGATTTTGATTTGGAAGAGACAGACAAATAACTCGTGCATGTGGACGAGAGAGAGAGGAATTCCATCTGCAAAGTGGAAGTCCTTTTTTCAGTGAAAACTTGGTGACAACCCCCTGGGGAAGCTTGTTGGTTGGCTTATTGATTATGTAATCAGGAAAATCTTAATGGTGTTTTACTACTTACTCTTGTGCTTGAGCTATATTTAGACCTGCAGAATCATCTGAGTGTTTGGAGATAAAACCCTCCAATGTTTATGGCTTCTTTATCATGAAACATGAAATTTTCAGAATATACGTGTATTTGCATTTTATTGTGGTTTAGTGCTGAAAGCATACACATCTTCTTTACTGTCACTTTGTAGGCTTGAGAACATTATTCTGGGACTTCTTATGCTTCTTACAATGAGCAGTTTGACACGTTATACAAATCACTTGAAAAAATGTCTTATATATTACTGCTGTAGCCATAAAATATACAGCTTAATCTTGTTTTCTGTAATATACATATGATAATTACAGTATACTGATATATACTGATAAGTTTTTGCTAGGTCACCTCTCTCCTGGGAAAAGTAGTATTTCCTATTCTGTATGCTAGTGTTCCAAAAATAGTTTTAAATCTTCAGAGTATAGAGTTTTCTACAGCTTTGCTGGTCTCATTCATATTCCTGTCAGGGAGGTTTCCTAGGTAGGCAACTTCATAATTTCCTATTAATTTATTTTATATTTTTAGCTATAGACACTCTTACCTTCCTCAGAAAAACAAAACCCAAACAACTTTAAAAATGAAGTTTCACTCATTTCAGCATCACAACTTCAAGAAGCATGTGGTTTTCCTAAATTATGAGTGTGTTGGAGCCAAGTTTATATGTCACATAGCTGTGAGGATTATCTTGGAAATAAAAATCGATGTTGCAGTTTGCATGGTATCATTTGGAGTTCTTTTTCCCACCAGCATAACCAGAACATACAGTTAGTTTTGGTAAATGTCTGCTTTCTGATGTGTTGCTCCGTCCCACTCCTGAATAGTGATGAATTTTGAAATAAAGCCTGTACAGATTCTCAGTAGAGATGGGGAGGTTGGCAATAACAATTTTGTTTGTTTGTTTTCCATTCCCCCCCAGCCCAAGAACTCACCTAAATTATGACAAAATAAAATTGCTAGCACAGACATAGCAGCTGATATCTGCAAGTCACCTATGAATCAAGAAATGGAAGGTAGCTTTCATTCAGTGATGTGTGCTATGCCCTTTGGGGTTGTTCTCTTTCTCTTTGAAACTGGTTACAAAAGCATTCACAGTATGAAGTTTTAAACTGAGCTCTGTTTTGCTCGTAATGCTTGTCTCTCACAGTATAACACCAAATGCTTTGGGCTGTGGGCCTCAGACACTTTCATAACTTGCTTTTCTATGGAAACATGCTTTTCTTGGGTCAGCAATTTTGGTGGTCACTTGGGAATGAACCTACAAAGTTAAAACTTGGAATTCTAGTTTGACATCTTCCTTCTTCAGTATGTGGGTACTAATGAACTTTTCTGAGCTTCTATTTTTAAATACTCCCCCCCCCCAGTTATGCCCATTCCCGTTAAGGTTTTAATATATACCTTGTGCACAAATTTTCTCCAGTGGCAGACAAGATAACTCAGTTGTGCTGTGGGCCTGAGTGCTTCTAAAATGGAGAGGTAAATATCTTGGATATTAAAAACCCTAGCTTCTATTTTATTCTTACATCTTTAACCAACTTCATCTGTGTTTTGAACCACCAATCATTACTGAATTGTTGCCTTACTGGAGTAGGCCACATGTGAGATCAAATATAACAGAGAAATGGGCTTATTACATTCCTTGTCTCTCCCTAAAAGGAACAAGTCCTACCACTAGAATTGCAACCTTATGTTTTCCCTCCCTAGCTTCAGATTTATGATCTAAGGATATGAATGTATAGTTCATTCCTCCTGGGACTTACCCCTGTCAGAGTAACTTCAAGTGATTGTACACTCTTGATTTCCAGTGAAATTGCTGACGTGCAAATGCACGCGGTAGATGAACATGCACTGGGGTGTATCAGGTAAATAGAGCCCTCCTTGAGGAGGTTGAGGTCTCTGTCAAGTATTCTGCTTTGTTCAGTTACCATTTTCTTGAGCAGTCATTGTTGGTTTCTAGCTTTGGTAATACGTACTTTGAATTGCTCATTAGCTGTATACCCTCCTAGACCCACTGTGTATCATTTTAGCCTAACCCATCAATGTATTTTGGACAATACTATCTAACTGGCCTTGCTGTTCTTTCATTTTTGGCTGACCTGTGCAGCAGAAGATTCAGCTTAGCCAGGGTGTCAGTGCAGAGGCTTCCAGTGGGAGTTGATTCCATTGCTTACTCTTGAGGTGTTCACCAGTATGCCACTGCAGCACTTCTGAACTGGGGCTGCCAGGTGGGCCTCTTGCCTGTCGCTGTTGCTGTACTTTCTGTGGAGCAATTGCCCATTCCCATGTTCAGTGAACCATATATTTATTTCATGTCATAACCTGGATCCTCTAATGTACACTACTACAAGATTACACAGATCATGTAAAGAGGTCAGTGGGTACCCCAGTTACCTGTGGGAACTAATGTGAATCTGCAATAAACATGTGAGTAACGTCACTCCCTGGAGGTCTGAGAAAAGATGAATTGTGGTTTTTAACTGCAGCAGGCTGACTGTAGATGGGACAGTAAGATTTTTGTCTCATTATAAAAACATACTGCGTGTAGTTTCTCTCGTGAGATAGACCTTGTTAGGCAGTCTCTGTGGGGAGAAGTCACAAGATGTTCTTACTTTCATGTTAGCAGGTTGGATTAAATTGTGCTTGATGAGAACAGATTGATACTTTGATTAAATACATTGCTTTACAATTTGTGGTGACTTGTTCCCTGTTAGGATTTTAAGCAGATAGCTTTATCAGTGTAACACCTTCTCCCACCCACACATGGAAATCATGGTGTCTTTGCAGATACTGGGTAGAAGAGAGAGATTGAAAAAAGCTGACTAATGTGAAGTATTTGCTTGAGGTAGACAAAGGACAGGACATCTGGTGGACTGAAGCATTGAAACTTGAAAGAACACGTGAGAAAGGAGAATAATTGTTCATATACTTTAAACTGTCCCACTAGTAATCTCCTGCAGCTTTCTTGCTAGTAGAGCTTCTGAAGGTAGGTAGTGCTTCACCAAAAAGATGATCTTCTGATGCGGTGGCTTTTAACCACTGGCATTTTCTCTGTTGCCTACCACAGACCCACTGCTTTCCAGTGAGCAAGCTGTAATGCTTCTGCATTCTCATGGCTGATGCATAGGATTGTTAAAGGTGGGGAAATGACTGTTCTTCATAGGCTTTGCTTTTGTAGCAAAACTTACCACACCACAAGTGGGATGAATCCTTTCCTTTGAAAGGATTGATGTCTTCCTTTCAAACACTCTTGTTAATAACATTTAAACCCTCTCCCTGATCACAGTCCCTAAAGAAAAGCTGACAAATTTATGCAGAAGGCTTTCTTTTCAATCAAAAATAAACAAACCCTGAACAAGGTCGCTTTTAAGCTGGAACTAACTCGAGGCATGCTAAAATTTGCCACTCATTTTTCTCCTATCCTGCCTCATCCACTTATCAGAGACTGCAGAGACGTGGTTGTATAGCTATGCATAAGACCATATAATTTCCCTCTGCTTCTTTGAAGTTGTCTAATTTCAAGCCCCTTTATGCTACATTGATCCATGAAAATGTTTTGATATGTGCTGTTTCTTTCACTGCCATTGAGGCTTCTTATCCATCTCTCCATTGTCCCTTGTGTACCTGGACTGACAGGGTGGAAAGCTTTGGCCAGCAGAGCAAAGGCGTACAGTACCTGATCGAAGAGGTACTGCTTTTGTTTGAGAACTGTTGGAGAACAGCACCTTAATGTTTCAGCAGAGGACAACCTTGAAAATGAAATTACAGAGCCTTGCAGCATATTCTGTTGTCTACTTTATGGTATTAGGCAGCGTATCTTTTGTCTGTATGTTGTGCATTGCCTGCAAAGCCCCAGTCCTGCAAGCTTCTGTGCTATTTTTTTTTTTTTTTTTAATTCAGAAGTGAAACTTTGAAAAGAAACATGCCAGTGGGAGCAGACTTCATAAGGGATTCTCTGCTAGGCTGTTCTTCCAGTGTACTTTGCAATAGAGTAAGTACTTCTGTTGACTGGGGACTTCAGCCCTGCTATCAGCTGTGTAAAAAGAGTTGATGATTTACAGACTTCAGAAGAAAAACTGAAAACAAAGATCTGCCACGAGTCCAATGACTGGGTCTCGATCTCATCATTAATCTAAAGCTGCCCAGAGAAGCTGTCTTTATTTATTTTTTAATCTGGAAATAGCCTGAGTTGTGCTGCAGTTTTCTGCTCTCTTCCTCCCATCCTCTTTACTTAGCAGAGACTGCTCAGACACGGTTATAGTCCTGTGTTTGTGACTGTAACTTTCTCTGCTGCTGTTTAGGGAGAGAGACAGGTGCTTGTTGGTATGTTTGTATATGCACCAGCTGTCCAGGTTTGCATAAAAAAAAACCCCAACCAACTAACCAAGCCCACATTGAGAGGTATTTAATATGAAACCAACCAAGTTTCTGTAGGTGCATATTAGTTGTCTAATTTCAAAAGCAGTTGTCCAGTTACACAGAGAATGTAGAGAGATCTTAGGGGAGATAGTGCCTTGTCTCCTCGAACCTCGGTTCCCTGTGTGTGATGTGTCTGCTGGTGCTTCTTGTTCCAGATGGGGATTGTTAAATATACAAGCCCTTGGTGGTAGGGGCAGGCACTTTGTGGAGGAGAGGAGAGATTAAGAGGCAATAGTGTTGTCAGTACAGGCAATTGAAATAGCTCTAGAAGGCATATGTAAGTGAACTTGGCCGTGTAATAGGGTTAAACGACTGATAGATAAGATACGGTTGAGCTGCTAAGAAGCTTCTGTTGTGTGGCAGGGTCAAAGTAATAAACTGAGCAGTGGTTTTTGGAAGTAAACTTTACAATAGACTGCAGGAGATGTGTATTTCAACTTGTCAGGACTATCAAATGGTGAAATAATACCTTGATCAGGAATTAGCAGAGAGGAAAGCTTAAATTGTTGTAAAATCTTAACCATGAACTGATTAAAATAAATAGTTACTTTTGTTCTTAGTGGCCCCCAAGTTCACTTCTCTTCTTTCCTCCGTGAATTGGTGTTTTATAAATTAATTTATTTTCTCACCTTTTCACTCAATATGGTCAGGTTATTTGACTTGGTTAATTGGAGTTGCTTTTACTTTACAGGAAATAATGGGATGTTGCAGTTACTGTGGCACATTTGGTCTTGCAAAATAATATATTTAGTCTTGCAAAATAATCAAGAAAACTTATTAATCTAATAAAATCTTCTTACCACAAATAAAATTAATATATTCTTCCTACTACCACTATAACTAGAGTATGCTGACTTTAGATTGATATGTATCTTAAAAGATAGTATCTCTTCAACTCAGTTATTTTACTTTTTTTAATAGATATGCTTTTTAAATAGATATGCAACCATTTAAGTTGTCAAAAGCTTCGTATGTTCTTTGAAACACTATTACAGAGTTTGAAGTCTTTGAAGCCTACACAATCTATTAGTGGTTTGTATTACTAAAGAAATCCCAGCATCCCAAGATGCTTTCCAAACTGGAAATATTTGCATCCTTATGGGAATTGATTTGATCTTAGAAATATTATTGTACATTGCAGTCTGCTTGTTGATGCCTTGTTACTTTTAAATTAGAGATGGTTAAAAAGCCATAGTGTTGGCCACTGTGGGGAAAATGTCTGTTTTCTCTCACTAGTCTTAGATTTCTGATCCAATAGCTGGGCTACATGCAAGTGAACTTAGCCCTTGCCAATTAATGTTTGATGCAGGAAAAGTTGTTTTCAGCTGATAATAAGTTTGATTTTTCTGTTCTTCATCTGAAGCTTCATACAGTCTGATTATGATGACTTTGTGCAGTAGGAGTGAACATTCAGAATGAACTGTTTGAATTTTACTGACATGTTATTTTTTATCACCAAGGACAAATAAACCTTTTCATGGTTCTTTGTTATTGAGAAAGTCAGTGGCTTCAATCTTGTGATTGTGTTGTGCAGTTAGTTAGTTATACTGTTAGATGCAGGTTTTAGAGCACATAAATAACGGAGATGAATTTGCTGTTTTAGAGTTTGTCAACCATGTACTTCCGAAGATCTTTATAAAGCAATGGAGTAGTGTGTGAGCCTCTCATAACAAATATAGTGATATAGTCAATGAGCCAGGTGGGATGTATGAAATATCAGCTCAAGGGAACCTTCCTAAAAGTTTTCTGTGCTTGGTATCTGTCACAGTTTAGGGTCAGGGTGGCCCCTTAGACCTAACAGACGCTCTCTGTTAACCCCCCTCCCTCCCCAAAGGGGAAGAGAAAGGGAATAAGGGAGAGAGACTTGTGATTAGAAAAGGAAACCAGAACAGCTCGAATGATAATAATAATAAACATAAAATAGAATATGTACAAATATATACAAACCCAGCATAGAACCCAACCCCCCAATGGTAATTCCATCACCGTCACCACTGATGCTGTAGAGCAGGCACCGGGCGTCTCAGCCTGGGCCCTGCAGTGGACGGGAGCTGTGTTCAGGAGCTGGATTCTGGTACCAGGTTCAGGAACATGGGATCAATGGCAGAATGGACAGAGTACTTCTTGGATGCTCCAAGGAGCAGCTCAAGAGGGGAGAAGAGCCTGGGAAAAAGCCCATAGACCCTTCAGATCCTTCTGCTTTACACCCAATATGAGGTATATGGGCTGGAATCCTTGTTGGTCAGTTTGGGGTCACTTGCCCTGTCTGCTCTTCCCTGCAGGTGCGGTCTTTCACTTTCCTGCACCCCCCAGTGTGGTACACAAGATCCCACAGTGGCCTTGGTCTGCACACCAATCCCTGGTAGTAACTCTAACCATGGGGTGTTACCACTGCCAGCAGCAGACACTGCCTGGGAAAATGCTGCTGACTTCAGACAGTGCTGTTAGTTAGAAGTACTGAACTGAAAAGTAAAATCACTGAACAGAATTAGTTCTGTTTTCACTTGAACCAGGACAGTATCTTAGACATTTCTAGAGTTAGCAATGCTGAAAGGCCTTGCTGTCCTGCTCTAGTGCCATCTAACCGAAAAAGACCCATTTTGAATGAAAATTATGGCAGTTGTTAAATGTGCTTCTGAGAACTCCTAGGGTTGTAATTTGAGTGCACCCAAATCAAGACTTGGAAACAGCAAGAAGCTTTTACCTATCTTGGATGAAGGGGACCTTGGGGGACTTTATACAGGAGATGATGGGACAGCTGCTTGTCTTGAAGTTTTCTTTCACAGCAGCTGTATCTGTTCTTTATATATGGTAGCTAGACTTAGAATGCCCTTGTGTAGGGAAACTATAAGTGCAGGCTGCAGCAGTCATCTGCTTAGGCAGTAAACTGCTAGCAGAGGCGAGATTTGAGTGCTCAGTAACATAGTAGTGGTTAAGTTCTTACACAAATAGAAACATAGAATCATAGCAATGTCTGGGTTGGAAGGGACCTCCAGAGGTCATCTAGTCCAACCCCCCTGCTGAGAGCAGGGACATCCTC